>MU847515.1:0-69389 GCA_032690845.1 Eleusine coracana subsp. coracana
AGAATGTTACTGAACTATCCATGAAACAAACAAAGATTTAACTAAAAAAATAGATGCGCAATGAATAGCAGCTGTTGTGAGTCAATGCTACTCTGAAGACTAAAACAGGGAAGTGAGTACCACGAGTACAAAACCTCGGGGATGAACTCGTAAATCCACATGATTGATTAGTAAGAAACAAAGATGGATTATGATCGGGATGAGCGGTGACAACCTCACCACAATTAAGGATTAGTAAGATAATGCTTATACATCCCCTCAACGGTTCACTCAACTGGCACATAACTTGTGTGAGATCCTGTAAAATTTGCAAAATGTAGAAGTCCTTCTATTCATTTTTTTACTAGAAAATCACATTCACAAAAAAAAAACTAACCTTAGAAGGATCCTTTGGCTGATGCATCTGATCTTCTCCAATTTTTCCACCATTTTCCTGCAATCCGTACCCACGTTTCTGTGGCATTATGGTGTTCAGTGAATCAAAGAGCTCAAAAGTTGAACCAGGGCAACAAAGCGGTGCTGAAAATCAAGAGTTTATGTGGACAGGCTATTCTAGCTTACAAACCTATGGCCATGGCGATGGTGGACTCGGCCTGAGGAAAGCAATTCATCGAACAGTTGGCGTGCACCAAGAAACTTGTGAGGCTTGTGGAGCTCACCATGCAAAAGACCAGGTCCAAGATGCGGCCGTGATGAGGAAGAAGAAATCCATGAGCTTGTGCTTGACGATGACCCTGCGCTCAACTTGACCAACATGAGTCCAGTGCAGTCCCAATCTCCGTCTTCACCCGGTCCTTCACCATGCCGCCAGCGCGCGGAGAGCGGGCGTAGCGGGAGGGATGCCGCTGTGGCGTGGGGTGGAGGAGGAGGGGGGGGCATCAGCTCGGAGACAACTCGCCTAGATGTCTGACCGCCTCGTCTGGACGTGGAGCAGCGTTGATGGAGTACCTCAGAGATGAGAGGAGCGGTGGAGTCTGCAAATGTGAGAGCAAAATAGTCTACAATGAGAGACCCGGCTTCATGCTTGCTTTCTCTTGGCGGCCACCTCCGCTAGGGTGGAATTGAGAGAGGAGCAGAAAGGTGTGAGGGCGCGAGCGCCATACTCGAAGGAGGAGGAGGTGGTAGCGGCGGCTACTGCTCAAGGAGGTGTGTCATACTATCATGGGGACATGACATAATAAGTAGTAAAAATGACTTAGTGCTCCAAAATCAACCAACTAACTTGCACTTGCATTGCCATAAGCTAACTTTTAGTTTTTGCCAAAAAGTCTGAACTAGTCCGAGTTTGCCATGACTAGTAAGAAATAGTTCTGGACTCATAGTTGTCAGTCTAGTTTGACAGATCTCGGACTAGTCCGGTGTTAACTTAGGCGTGCTGTTGTGTTTTTGTCGAGCTAGTTCGGGTCTGTGAGGTTCTGTTCTTGAGTGTTCCGGACTTGTCCGGACTGGTTCTAACAACACCTCCATCTCGGTTATTTGACTTTTTCAGAATTGTCCACGTTCTGTTGGACCAGTCCAAACTTGTGTGCTAGCAACAGTCTAGAGCTCGAGATTTAACTGTTCTAAACTTGTCTGGCACTACAAAAATATGACATTCTGCGACGATTAGACAGTGATATTTAGTAAAAAAGTTGTAGAGTAATCCATTTTGCGATGTTTCATTTAATTTAGTGACGATGATTTCTAATGTATCAGAAAAACTACATAAAAAATTCGTAAACTAAGTCAATGTCATACTACGACGAATTATTGTCTGTCGTGAGAGACAAACTATAAACGTCACAATTTTAGAACACTACTAAAATGTCACAACTAAGGATTTTCGTCACTAATATGTTTTTTAAATAATACTTACAGACTGCTTTGCTGTAGGAAATAGAATTGAATAATTTTTTACTTTCTCTAATGGCCTATGTTAGTTTTAAAATAAAGTGTTATTCTTTTATACTAGGAATAATAAGTTGTGTATCAATAATACTCATAAAAGAGTTATATTTTATGAATTATATTATTTAATAAGATTTTTTTAAATTTATTTGTAAATTATAAATAGTATGCTGTGTTGCATTCAAGCTGTATTTTTTGGAAGTGTTGAGAAGAAATAAAAGGACACTTACATATTAGCGCTCTTCTAAATCTGAAAAAGCATATTGAAATAGACCCACTCTTGTTTTTTTTCTGAGCCCAACTTGCTGGCCAGCACCACCTCGGCCCAGCTACGTGTTGCAAAAAAGTTTAGAAAATGCACTAATCGCATCGTGGGTATCGAAAAACAAGCTCAGAGATGAAGAATCGAACCCACAACAACATTGCAGACACACTACCGCCAAACCAAAGATGAGCCTGTGTACTGAAAGCAATTAGAGGTTTTTAACTTCTAAAGTGTATAGTTGTGGAGAATAACACTTCAAGTGTTTACACATTTCTAATTTAATTCGAAATTAAACATTGTAACAGGTATTACTCCCTGATCCTAACATGAAATGGAAAGATTTTTTTCTGAATTTATCTAAAAAGGCTCTCTGATCGCATGGTGTTTGCATGCTTATAATCAGAAAATGGTTCAGTTTTTGAAATAGAAATTTCAGGATGTGGTCATCATGCGGGCCAGATCATGACATGTAAAAAATGTGGCCCGGATATGGACCATAGTGTAACGTCCCGTATCCAAAGTCCACTTACCGCCCTAACTCACCTATAAGGCAAGCACACGTATTCATGCATAATACCACTCTTACGTTTTGATCCTTGCTTTATGTAAAAAGAATCAATCTGATGTTGCTATGGTTAGAACAATGGGGATTATATGTTGTCTCTCACCCACCTAAAGTTTCAATATGAGACTAAGCCCACAACTTCACTTCACTACAGGTTCTCTTGGGCCAAAACTACAACTACTACAGGGTGGACTGGGGTGTTATACATAGCGAGGAAGTTCAAGGTCGAATCATATCAAACCTAGGTCAATATGACACTAATAGTGAATACATATTTCAAGAAATTATATTTTTAATATATGAAATGTAACACCCCAGAAATTCTAGAGTATAACCCTAGAAATTCCAAAACGTTACCACACTACACTACCATCAACAACAGAGTATACGGAAGCATCAAACAAATAGAAAACAAGTCCAAGTGATTATTCCACAAAAAGAAAGACTCGAATGACCAAACATTATTATAACAACTCAAGTGTTTGAATAGTATCATAAATTGTGCATATATGCTGCTATTGCCATCCAACGTTCAAATCTAGCTCAAGTACCTGAGATGATAAAAAAAAAGTATATGAGATTTATGAAAAACCTCAACAAGTAAACATCTTTAATAATGTTATTCAATCCACAATTTTATTAAGCATAAAATTTAAATTACAACATTAAAGTATTGTATCAACTGAATATAAATCCATATTGTAAGAATAAAACATTAATTGCTTCATATGTATAAACTTTCATGCAAATGCAGACGCAAATGATGGAATGCAATGCATGACTTCACTTCTTACCCTCAAATGCAACAAAAGGAAGTGAGGGCTGCAACCACATTGCTTAATTTAACGGCATTGTGTACCGGTACTTACCCGCACCAACATCAGACTATAGTGTCTTCTTTACACATCCAACAGATAGGCAAAAATGCAAGATTACAATGTATGAACTCATGTGTGCTTCAAATTTCATATGCAAATAGATTTTTCCATAATAAGATTACCTAGTGTGAAGTATTAAATTTAGTGAACAGCAATTCAAATAACAAGTTGAAGCATGTAGACCATAATGCTACATTTCTTGCCTTCACCAGTCAACAAAAGGGAACTAAGAATGCTCTGACGGGAAACCACCTGATAATATATAATTTTTAGTTCCAATTCAATCATTATATATATTAATCAAACACAAAAAAACGCGCTCATACTTATCGTTCCCACCCAAAGAATAAGGTCAAACAAGTTTTTCTATAGCACACAGTACAGGAATACTAGCAAGTAATACCTTATAATCATCTACACAGAAAAACTTATAAGTTTGGTAATCAAGACAAAAGTTTAATTTGGACATCTACTTGTCGTAAAACAGTCTAGGATACAACATTGTATTCTGTCCTTGCGCTGCAAGACAGTCAACTTCAAAAATCCATAACTCAGGTTTCTACTGAACCAAAAACTGCGAATAAATACTCCATGGAAAGATGATCCTGTTTACTACAAATCTTCCATACCCAAAGTACAGATTTGTCCTATAGGATACCTTAATCAACATGCCACACTGACTGTCAAAACTGCAACTGACGGAAAACTAATTTCGACAGTCAACTTCAGATAAGCATACTTTCGTTATACTGAGCAAAAATGTGAATAATACAATCCGGAAAGATCTTGAGATTCTCTACAAATTTGTTACATAGGGTTTGTCAGAATCGATTTCTAAGACCCCTGAATCTGCCTTCGAACTGCTACTGTATCTCAACAGATAACTGCTGAAAGATAGCTGCGACTCCTGAACTTTCGACAGACCTAGCTCTTTCAATACTCGACGAAATTGAGCGTTCTGGTACTCCAAAGAAAGTACATCAAACCCTCTACAACTTTTGTATTCTAACAAGGTTGAGATTGGTAAGATAAAAGCCTTGAAAACTGGATTGAATAAACACTGCACAGGCTGCAGGTAACCAGGAAAGGCCATGAGTCTTGATCATAAGGATTACACACTAATGACCAGGACTAAACCTGAGATGAATCGAAGAGACAAAGAACAATAAGATCTGCATTTAAGCATGTGTTATCTCTCCTCCTACTAGGATCGCCTGGCAGCTAGGAGGACGCCCAGATCTGTTTCCCACAATTGATAGAATTGATGCTACCGCCGCCAGACAGGGAGGGAAGTGGGAGAATTAGGTTAGTTCCTCCTCTTCTTCAAACTGGACTCTAATTAGGCCTTAATAGCCCTCCATTAGGTCCAATAGGCCCAAAAATTCTGCTGCTATTAGGTTTCTTTAAAACTGGGCGTTACTGAAAAGCATATTATATATTCACAAAATATGTTTTCAACTAGCAAAGTGCATGTGCGTTGCACGGGTTTTTAAAAAACATCATAAGCTATGGAGACATATAATTTGATAGATAATACAATATAAATAGATAATTTTATTATATAGTAAAAGACAATTATTTAATGTTATATGGCCTAACATTAATTCTTCAATTATTTGATATTATAGATCATATAACTTGAACACTCACTAATTAGGAAGAAATACAAATAAAAAAAATGTTTGAGGAAACAATGAAGAGTACACTTCATTGGTTGATTAAAGGGGACTCAAACAAAAACATGTTAAGGGTTGATGATTTATTCAGAGTGAACACACTTGTCATCTCCAAGGGCATCTGATTTTGAAAGCCTCCTGCTCTATACATGTGATTCACCTCCTACCGTATATACATGTCTAACTATAACGGTTAGGAACAACACAACAATTTTGCTGGCAGAAGGATTCAAACACTTATAGGCCAACAGATCAATGTTTTTTTCTGTAGCAGCCTAGAAGCTATGAGCTTACAAACCTTTTTTTATGGTAATTACACTTCAACAAATAAGCAGAATGTACAACCCAAAAATTTCGAATTCAAAATTTGAATCAATCTTGGCCAATTCAAAAAGGTGAAGCTCAAACTTGTCCAGGTTTCATTTTCTGTGTCATTACCTTTGATTAATTCCTCTTCAAATATTTATTCTGGACAAGAGTAGTGGCAGATGAATTTTGGAATTCAAATCTTACTCGAATTTGGATCAATTTCATTTGAAATGCGAGTTCAAACAAAGGTCAAATCATTATCTTCCAGCGCCTAGCACTTGGGCTGTTTTCTCTTTCTTTCTTTCACGCCAGCCCACTTCTGTTTCCCTACTGGATCGAAGCAAAAGTCACAAGCGCAGCCGAGCCCAACACCAGAATCGGCCCGTTGGCCCAGGAAACCAGCACCGCCTGTTTGTCGTCTTCCTCCCGTTCATCAGAGCCGAGCACACCGTGGGCACGGACGCCCAGGGCCACGCGTCGAGATCTCGAGCGCCTGCGCTCACCAAACCCTAACCCCGCTCGCCCTATAAAACCCCTGGACGTCTCCGCCTCCATGAGTTTCCATCTCGCGCCGCCAGCCCGCATGGAACCCCAACGTCGCCCTTTCCTTCCTGCTCGTCGCTAGTGATAGTAGTGAAGGAAGCAGCCACCGCCGCCTTGGAATCTCGCCACCCTTGCCCACCTTGCCGTGTCGCGACGGTTTGCGTAATCCTTGTGGAGATCCGGGCAGAGGAGGCATGTGCAGATGGAGCTCAAGATCGCCACCATGGTTCTCCTCGTCGCCAACTGCATCTGTTTTGGTGAGCCATCGTTCAGTTTCTTCGGTGTTCCTGCATCTACCTCGCATACCCTTCATTTGTTCTCAAAACGAGATTCTGGATCGCTGCAGAAATTCTGGAACACCTTGGTTGCCATCGACGTGAGTCCATGTCGACAAGCTATGAACCAGGAGACGCCAGACCGCCTCGACGCCGCCGTGCGCCCAGCTTTGGTGCGATATCTCCAGACCCCACCCCCCGTTCGTTGTTTTCTGTCATGTGTTGCCTACTTGCGCTAAGTCTCGGATCAAACCCCAATGCAGACTTCTTGGAACGCCTTGGATGTCAGTGTCCCTGTGTTTGTGAGCTGAAGCCGTCCAGGGCATGGGCGTGGGTGCTGCTCTGCGACCTTTGGTCCCTCTCCGTTACAGATTGACTCACTTTGCATCAAGAATGTTCAGGTCGTAGTCCTTCAGCGCGTTATCTTTGGGATCATCATCGTGTCAAGACGATGTGGTACACGCTGTGATCAAGCTGAACTGAAGACATCACCAAGCTGCTGGTCACTCTACCGTCTCCTTCCCTGGAAACGACACATCACTAGAACTCGCCTAACACACACGGTGAGCCTCAGCAATCGCTTCCCCGCCTCCTATCTCTTCTGCTAGGACGAGTCTGCTTGATGGCCGCCAACTGTTCGGATAATTGTCGCTTGCAGCCTACCATGCTTGTGTGTTCTGTTGCAAGAACGAGTTTGCTTAGTACAGCTAGCATATTATCGGGTCAGTTCCCTGTTTCGTGTGGCATGTGCTGGTTGGACAGTGGCAGTGTTTTGGAATCCCTCAAACCTCCGATAGGAATCATCTCGTAGTTGCTGTCAGCTTGTTGCTCACCCTGTACTTGCACCGGTGTCGATCAACAAGCTATCTGGTTCATTTATTCTTGAGTCACAATGACGTTATGTGATGGTTAGCATCGTGAGCTGAGTACTTATCACCATGGATGATTGCTCACGATAGAGTATTGGAGTATTTAGCCTGTGGTGTCTTCCAGTGAAGATTAAGGTTTAATATTATTGATTGGATTTACGTCAACCCTGATAACTTTGGAAATTCACAACTACTTCATTCGACCTCCAATTAGTGTGATTCTTGAAGTGTCAGTTTCGTCTTAACTTGAAGATTAGTTTGAGATTGTTCTGAGACATGTTCGACGCTAGAATCTCTCTTCATTTTCAGTCTCATTCAATCTCGTGCTAATTTATCTCACTTACTACGTTCTCGATCTAGAGATTTCGATCATGCCCATGACTTAAGAAGCAGCAACCTAGGAGTACAAGCAAGATGCTACATGAGGACTTGAGGACTTGGGCCCTTGAGGGTTCACGAGCAAGAGGCAAGCCATTTCCTTGATCACTCTTGATTACCCAGTTTTCAAAACTGCATGATTTGTTTGCAACTGTTTTGCATACCAACTGTTTAAAATGTCGCTAGTGCATACCTAACCCCATACATGCTTATCTTTCCACTGTTAAGCCATAGGAATGTTTTGCTACTATGACAATGCTTAGTGTGCTTAGTCGCATAATTTCAAACTCTCACCTGGACACTATAAAATGAATTTGTGTAAATGATTTAAAATGTGCTATGAGTGCGTGTTTGTAAATAACTCCACAAAACCCAATTTAGCGGGGGCGGGCGTAGGTGATGCTAGGTGCCAGGGGGTAGATTGGGCAACCCCCATTGAGAGAGTATCTGTGGCGGACACAGTTGAGTAGAGACTTGGGCCATGGGTCTCTGTTGTGGTTTTGGTTATTGAGGATTGGTTAGGAGGAGGAGGGGGATGGAGATGCCTGCCCCGGCTGCCCTTTTTAGGTACATTCACGTGACACATGTCTCCAGGTTATTACTTACACACCACATCGACCCTGTGTGGGCAGTGGCAGAATCTTGATACTTGTGGAGGACTGGTGTTCTAGCCGTAGGAGTGCGAGGTAGTGTTAGTGGTTCCCGTTGGTTGCGACCCGGCTCCACAAGAGGGATATCCCACCTGATCAGTGGTAGTCCCGTCACAGCTTCAGGACCCTTAGTCTTGTGAGGCTTCTGGGGGCTTAGTTCTGGAGACGCGGGAGACACTAGTTGATGCTTGAGTAAGGATTCCGTGTGTGCTTTCTGTGCTTAGGCTACGACCATAGTCTATGTATGGGGCCACATCATGTGGGTACAGGTGTATCACTCTGCAGAGTTATGATCTATATATATAGCCGCGTCCTTGGTCATGGACATCGCCTGAGAGCTTTCATAGTGATTGGAGCTGTGGCCCAGTTGGAGAATATTCTGGGATTAAAATTTGAACCTTGTTGGGACGTGTTAATCCCAATGAGGCAAGATAATAAAACTTGATGTTTGAAAATGTTTTGAAATGTTTTTAAAAAAAATGTTTGCCAATCTAGCTTTTTGCAATCAACCTTAACCCCTCCTTGAAACACTTGCATGCATAGCATACCTTGCTAGGTTAGTACAACCCGCTGAGCATGGCACGTGCTTGGGGTTGATCGACTTGTTGAGTACGACATATACTCAGGGCTGCCCCCTTCTCGCTTTTAGGAGATGGAGAAGCCAGTGAACCGGACTACAACTTCAACGACGTGGATGATGGAGAGTAGATCGGTCTCTCGCCTACACTCGAGTTGCCTGTGGAGATGGATCACCCATGAAGACTTCCGCTGTAGATCATGCTTCCGTCCTTGTCTTTTCGCTTCCGCTAGATGTCATGTTCATCTTCCTTGGCCTGCGAGCCATGATCATGTACCCAGATGTTGATGGTTAATACTATGGAGATGTTATCATTTGGTCCTATCTTGTCTTTGTGTCATTTCCTTTATGGTTTTATGCTACTACTTGTGGATGGATGTATAGGCTACCCTCCTGGGAGTGGCCGTGAGGTACAAGCGGCATGATTTTGCCTTTTGGTAAAATCGGGTCGTCACATAGAACTCTCTTTCGGCGAGAATAGCAGTAACGTGAAAGTTGACTCCAAGAAGTTGCATGTATCATTTTCAACTAACATTTTGTACATTTTACAAGATTGATGTTGACAAATAAAGTAGGGAGCCAAACAAAAGTCCTAAGTTTTGACAATAATGAGAACTGACCAAGGCAGTAAAGTACATGTTTTGGAATCTGAAATGGGTTCTCTACTGGTTTATCGGCAATAGTTTGTGATGGCTTATTTAGGATAGTGGATAGTGGAGAGTCTGAACCTGCCCGTATTTGATTAATCGCCTGGTCAGGCCACAGGGGCGCATGTTTTTTCATTGATGCTGCCTATACTTTTTCGACCTCTTCAAGGTTGGGGTAACAAAATTCCTTTTTTTCCAAAAACAAAATCAGCAATACAAGCTTTGCACCGCTGGTAGAATCGTCACATACACAACCTCCAAAAAAGAACAAGAGCTGATATTGTGTTAACTTACATTGTACCTAGGCTATAGACGCCAAGTACTTACTCTGCTTATCCTTCATGGCGAACTGTTCCATGGTCGGCGTCGGTGGCAGTGATAGTCCGTTGAGCCAATGGCACAATGGCAGAAGGGATCATAGACAGCATGCGGAACACCAGCAAGAAATGCCAGTCTTTAAGTAAAACAATCAGTAATTTTCTATTTTTAAGATGTCATAAGCACAACAAAGTGCAAATACAATTGTTTTCACTAATGGCGAGATACATGATTATTAAAAGAAAACTGGTAGAATATATAACTTGACCTTTTCATTATTTTTTTTGTGAGGAAAGGGAAGCTTTCATTACTTAGAAATATAATTACATTCCCGAGCTATCATATGCTCGATATATACTGGCGCGCGCAGATGCCAAATGGCCGAATCCTTCGTCTGATTTACCTTATTATTATTTTTATAGAATAAGATATACTGAATTAAAATGATTTTAGCTTTTTGGGTAATTTTTGAGCCAGCATCAAATATGAATGATAATTAGCACCTTAAGCAGTACCATTGGAAGCCAACCCAACAATGAACCGCGACATCTGGTAAACCTGAGCATAGCGGATCAGGCTGTTTAGAGATAAAGATAAGTAAATAAGGAGCAGATTATAAGTTTACAAAGTCAACATTTTTACAAGATGATTCACAAGATACCCAGGATTATTAGGAGCACCAATCGAACATATATACAAAAAAAATTCTAAGCAATGGAAAAGCACTCGTATATAGCAAACATGTTGTTCTTGTTCATCACATGATGAGCCGCTTTACTAGTAAAACACAAACAAGAATGTTTTACGTTCTTCATGACAGATGATCAACAAAAGAGAAAGGCAGGAGAGAAAAATCTGTTACCTGAGGTTGGATGACTTATGAGATCCATGTCTGCCAGTGTCAGGTTCTAGTTCTACAACATGCACATCAGCTCATCCGCGGGCTGTCACGTGCATGTTCGAGCTACAATGACTTGTAAAGTTGCAACTGTGATGCTATCCGACACGGGGGTGTAAGCGTCAAAGAGATTTGCTTCGAGGGAGCTGTGCGTGTGCAATGATGGTGAGCTGATGTTCTTCGATAGAGCAGTCGTAGGAGGGCCAACAAGAACAAGGCTTGCTATCTGTTTGGCCGGAGGTAGGTCTCCACAAGCAAGAACTCCTCTTCGCCATGACAGAAGGGGTGTCAGCGGCGATGTACCATACCGCAGTGCCTATGCCACAACATGTACATGCTTTGGCTTTGGCGTTCGCTGTTCCGATCCCATCCTAGAAGAGGCAAGGGGCCATGTGGTGATGGATGCTTCTTTTGATCTTGTGAAGAAGGATGCCTGCGGTTCTAGAGCAGAGGAGGGGCGGCGTCAATACAATGGAGAGGACGTGCTCGGATGTATCTTCCTTAGCTCACCCTAATCTCAATCTCGACGCCATAGCGATTTACAGATCGATATCGAACTTATGGAGAGGGGCTGACGGGTCATGTCGGGGCTGATGTTTCACACGGAGCAGAATGTACGTGTAATTGAAGGGGGCAGAGGGCAGACAGAGACAACTGCACCGAAATTAGAGAGTAGTAGAGATATGAGAAAGTGTACTCTTGATGTTTGAATTGTTTTTTTTTTGTATTACATGGATATAAAAAACTTTTGAAAAAATTTCCACCAACATAATACAAAATTAGGACATCTGTACTACACATTTAAATCAAATTTCAGTTTGATATTAATTTGAATGCGTTTGAAATGTGCAAACTTCAAAATTTCACTTGAGGTGCAAACTTCAAAGTTGGCCTGGCCCATACATGAAATTGGACACGCAATTGGATTGGGTCACAACATGAAATGGACATGGCCTAAAATACTAAATAGATTTGGCCCTTAATGCTATAAATGGTCCTAGCCCACAGCCATGTCGGAACCTATGTATTTTATGATGTTCTGAAGCTAGATAGGGACAAAAATACAATGTCATGAGTTAGTGACAAAGTAAAGATCGTCACGGTAACATTGGGACAGAAAAGGATAGAAACATTGTTGAATATCTTTTATAATAGACATTCAGCGACAAAAATGTTTTAGTCACTTGAATGTCATAAATTCTATACTACGACATATTTTTTACATTCTGCAACAAAACTAAAATGTTGTAGAATGTCATATTTCTTGTAGTTTGGGTTAGTGATCTAATAGCAACACTTACCTCGGATTTTTGTCTGGTCTGGACTTGTTTGGACCCCCGCGGACTTGTCCATGGTACCGACTAATAGTTTTTGGGGAAATGGGAGAGCTTCTAGAGTCAAACATCATTTCGTTCTGGAACTCTAACTGAACATAACAGCTATATTATTGGCTCAACTATAAATAGACCCCTTCATCCTCAAAGCTCGGTTGGCCACTCGTAATAGTAGAAAAAGCACATAAGCACATCTAGCACTTCGAGCTTCCATCTTCTCCCCTAAGCTTTCCACTTCGATTCTTGATGGTTTGAGATAGGATTTGAGTGAACTAACTCATATTGTATATAGATGTATATTGATGTATGGAAAGTTGAGTCGGAGGGTAACACTTCTGGCATATTGAGTATGTTTCTAATATCCATTGAGCATTCTTCGAATCCCGTTTCCATTTTATCAACCCATTTCTTTATGTAACCAATCACCCTTTCATCCAACTTCCCGTTGCGTGTAACAGCAAGGCGTTCGAGCTTGAGCAACCATTCCTTGCATAGATAAATGATTCTGTTGTTCTCATCTTGTTTGCTCTTAGTTCCACATTTTTGGAAGTTAATTTGTTGTGCCTTGCATGTGAGAAGTAGTGGCTGGCACTGCGAGAACATAATGGAAAATTCCAATCATGTCAACCGCACCACAATACAACATGTTTCCTGAATCTTTAATCTTGATCATGAACTGATAGGACAGTATGATCCATAATTCTCTTTGAACTTAGGAGTACGTTCCAACTCAGGCTCGTATTTACAGGAATAAATGTATAGGTATACAATACAACAATATCATGATTATAATTTAATTTCAGACACCAATGAGACTGCTACTTAGCCAACGCCGTCAATGTGGCATGTACGTTTGCAGACATGCAACACACAAAATGAGATCTGAAATGAAGAGCTCTTGTTGCTAGCAACGGCCGTTCACCTTGATGCACTGCTGCTGATGCACGCAGCACTGAAACGAACTTATACATCCTCCAACCTTTGAAGTTCAGCGATCTTCAGTCATACCTCCATCTGCTCAATCTGGATTCTAGTGTTAGTAGTAGTGTAGGTTGAGACGACATGGTTTGGTCATCAAGTTGAGATTCATTAAATATTTCTTGATTGATCTGATTGTTCCTAAATCAGAATCAGTTTTTTAAGGTGGCATATGGATGCTGATGTGGGAACGAGGCAATAGTAGGATTAGAGCATGGCGGGTCATCGTGTCACGTAGAATTATTTTGGTTCAGAAACAAACCAGTGAGTTGGATTACTAGTAGAGAGCCCGTCACAACAAACCAGAAAGATTAAAGTACACTGAGCTAGATAGATGTATGATGTCGTGTTCTATAGAACATGCATATGAAAGTTGCTAAAATCCACTTTTCTTCCATAGGCCCAAATTATAACGTGTCATAAGATAATAACCAAAGCGCATAGTTTTTCTTCCTTTTACCTTTTTTGAGAGGGTCCGGGATGAAACCTCAAGGACATTATTCCTGGCTCAGACAATCTAAATTACAAAAATATACCAATAGCAATCTTCTAGATAAAAGGAAGAAGCATGTTTGGTTATATAGTAGAATCTATATAGAAAATAAACATTACTAGCAAAAACTCGTGTGTTGCTACCAACATCACTCATGCCATATATTCATACAAATCAAAAAACATATATGATATTGGAGTATATAAAATAGATGAAATCTAAAATTCATGCATCAAGTATTATTATCTATTCTAATACAACGTCACTATTTCAATTTTTTTAAGAGATAGGTAAAATTTAATATTGTCAAGCAGCACTCTTCTTGTTTTACTTCCATCAGACCTTAAGAGGTATATCAATATCTATCTCCACAATGTAACGATGGCAGCCAATGCGAGATGAGAAACTTGTTGAGAAGGGAGGCGTTGCATCGAGGGTTGTATTGATTGTGTTGTTTTTTTACATTGAAATGTTGCATATTTATATAGCCCCATACGAGGGTTCCGATCCAACTTGATCGGTACTCTATCCTTAACCGATTTAATTTATCCCAAAACCTAATTTGCCCACTTCTAAGGAAAAGCACTATACTAGATTAAGTTGGTTGCATTTCTTCCTCTTAATAGCTCATCCTTTCTTCTTCTCATTTGCTTCGGACGCGTCACGTGGCACTGGAAATCAGAAGCTACTCCTCTCCCAAATGTACACACGTGTGGCTCTTCTGTTCTACCAAGTCACACAATACCCATGCTATTGACATGCAGGCCCATCTAAGTTTTGATGTTAACAATTGTTCAATGGTTTCTCCAACTTTTTTTTCATCGTGTTAGACAAAGCTACACGGTCACTCAATGCTCAATGCTAAGTTAAGAGGTCTAGGCTTCCACTTTTCTAAACACTACAACCGTTTATTATCTTACATGCGTGTCAAAACTCCAAACCAAGAATGAATCAATCATTACATGTGTTCTCCTCCAGTTTAGTTTCGTGGTGTGGCGCTCCCATCAACATATTCCATTTCCATGCCCTCTTATGTCGACGTCTCGTATCCGCACTCACTTTGACCAAGCGCCCATCCACCCTTTCGATCCAAGCCGAGGAAAAAGCAATTCACAAGCGCCATCCATTCCATTTCCTCATCTAAAAAATGCTAGAAGACCATATTGCATCCATGATCATCCCAACATATCCAATCAAATGAGTAATGTGGATGACTTCATCTTCAAAATGCTAGATGAGAGATGGCCATATATTCCATCCATTTTTGCCCTCTAACCAACCTTATATTTAAAGGGTAAGTCAAGGGCATTTTTGTCAATCCAAGGTGCCTAACTAAAAATATAATAAAAAATAATGAAATGATGTTTTTGACATTGTTGATATTCATCAGTTCTAGTGCCAGTAGTAGTGTAGGTTGGGACAACATGGTTTGGTCATCAAGTTGAGATTCATTAAACATTGCTTGGTTGATCCGATTATTCCTAATTCACAACCGATTTTTCAAGGTGGCAAATGTGATGTTGATGAGGGCATGAGGCAATAGTAGGATTAGGGCATAATGGGTCATCGTTGTCATGTATATTTGATCTGTTTCAGAAACAAACTAATGAGTTGGATTATTAGAGAGCATGGCACAACAAACCAAAAAGGTTATAGTACACTAAGCTAGATAGATATATGGTGTCGTGTTCTATAGAACATGCATGTGAAAGTTGATAAAATCCACTCTTTCATAGGCCCAAATTATAATATGTCACAATATAATAGCCAAAGCTTTCTATTTTTCTTCCTCTCTTACCTTTTTCGAGAGGGGGTGAAATCTCAAGGACATAATTCTCGGCTCGAGCAATCTATAATACAAAAATATAACAATAGCAACCTTCTAGATAAAAAGAAAAAGTGACATTTGGCTATATAGAATCTATGTATAAAATAAACATTATTAGTTACAGTTAGATTACCACAACATCTTAATGGATATTTTTATAAATAAAAGTAAGATCCTCACGCACAAACATGCATGCGCGCGCGCACACACACACACACCCCAATTACATGTGATGAGACGTTATGTATATAGACTCTTTTAAATGAAACACAATATATGGTATTTCTCAACCATATTAAATGATAAAAATAAAAAGTTGGGTAATAAAATTTATGCACTAGTTGGAGCTATGGCACCAGTTGAGGGTATGCCATTCAAAAGAGCTTGAATGATGTATAGGAATGGATCAATAGTTGACTGGGAGTGTAACACTTCTGACATATTGAGTATGTTTCCAGTATCCATTGAGCATTCTCCAAATCCCATTACCATTTTATGAAGCCATTTCTTTATATAACTAATTGTCTGTTCATCCAACTTCCCGTTGCCTATAGCATCAAGGCGTTCGAGCTTGGACAACCACTCCTTGCATAGATTAATGCTAGTATCGGCAAACTTCATACAATTAATCAAATAGTAATATGTGGTTGTGCTATTGAGGTGGCGTAGCTCACTTAGGTAGGACTGCAAATGGGTGACCAGGTTGTTGGTGGCAGCAATCACAATCTTAATGTGGTTTCCATGGATGGACTCTACATGCGGAAGGAGGGAATCATAACAGACCTTCACATACTCTGTCTGCATAGTGTTGCAACAAGCACGGAGGAATTCGAGGGCATCTGGAGAAGGTTTGGCTGCCTCCGCTGGCTGTAGCTTTGTTTCAACAGCTATACATATTGATGTCATGAAACTTGTTGCAATAACAATGACAAGGAGGGCGGTAACAACCTTTGATCCTTCAACCATTGAATGTAGTACGGATGTGGATATGGGCGTGTGGTCAAAGCAAGCTTGTTGAACACATCAGAACTCACCAAGTTATTGCAGCTCCCTCCATCAATGATGACACGTGCTCGGCGGTTCTTGATGACAAAGAAAATCTGGAACAAGTTGTGGCACTGCATCATCTCGGGCTGCTGAACTTGTGTGCTAAGGACATGCTGAACAATAATGTTCATGTATCCCGTGGTGTCTCCGCCTCCAAGAACGAGGTCACTGCTGGTGGCAGTGACGTCCTCCTCCTCCTCCTCCACATCGGAGGTGCTCATGTAATCTCCATTGTCTGTCGCCACATATGCCCGTCTACTTGGGCAATCTTTCTGCACATGACCAAGTCCATGGCAGCGGTGGCACTGAATCCCTGTAGTGCGCCCCGTCGAAGCAATAGAGTTGGCACTACTAGCTGGTACCTGCACAAAATTTTTACCTGAGCATGTAGAAGGTGCAGGGGCTGATCTTGGTATTGAAGAAACAACACTAGTTCCCTTGGCAGTTGCTGGTGGGGGCGACCGGAAGGATGGCTTGGGCAGCCCCGAAGTCCCCGTCAGGCGTGGAGGGTAGAAGTTCCTGGACTTGCTTTACTCATCAAAAGCCTGGAAAAGTCCCTACGATTCTTTCTCTGCAAGCATAGCAAACTGGAAACACTGGTTGAGAGTATAATATTCTTTATAATCACGAATGTCCTGAATTTCTTTTGTCAAACCAGAATAAAAGCAACAAATCTGATCCTCTACTTTTTCAACTATAACACAATGAATCAAACCCTTCTGAAGCTCACTAAAGTACTCCTGAACAGTTTTATCTCCTTGTTCTAACGCTGCAGTTTATTACGAATATCTCTATAAAAAGAAGGATGAACAAAACAATCACGCATGACTACCTTAAGTTCTTCCCAAGTAGTAGGCAAATGAGTTTCAACAGCTAGACCACTCCACCAGACAATAGCAAATTACTTAAACTCACTAGTGGCTTGTCTAACTCTATGTTGTTCAGGAACAAGGTGGACATTAAATTTTTGTTCTACAGTCATCTCCCAATCAAGATAAATATCACCATCATACTGATCCGAAAACGAAGGAATTGAAAACTTAATTTTAGCATATGGGTCATCTAGAGCATGGTTACCTGGTGGGCGACGGTTGTGGTTGTGGAAACCACCCATACCTTGAGTGTTATGTTGCAAATGACGACATAATCTTGCGGTCCTTGTAGCTGACCTATCCACGGTGCCATCAGCCTTATACACCATGTCTTCATCATGGTCGTCTTCAACGTCGTAGTTGTTGTTGTTGGTGGTTGTATCATTGGTCTTGTGAGCAGTCTCCAACTCAACAACCTGATTAGTGAGCTTTGAGACCCGCTTGTCCAACCGCTCGATGCTTTCTCCAATATGAAGATTGCCGACCGCATCAGTAATGGCTCTAGTGATTGTCTCTGTCAAATCACTCTAAGCAGCCTGCAAAGCCTTCTAGAGCTGTTCTTGGCTCACACACTCAGCAAATTTTGAGGGTGAAGACACCTCTCCATCATCGCTTCCTGCCATCAGAAACACTAAAACAAGAAACAAACAGTGATGCTTATCCCTACAAACAGCTAAGCAGTGGTGCCTCTTAGCACAACAAAAGAAAGCTCCTTACAAAGCTCTTACAAAGTTCTGAAAAGCAAATCAAAGGATATCAGGGAGGTGTGTTCCATGATTGCAAGGGTTACAAAATAACCTATGTGCTGTCCAGAAGAAATATGTAGAGCTAGGAAGGCCAAATATATATGTGAGTGGCACACAAATCAAAAACAGAGAGTAAAGCTGAATAAGTGCCCAAGTAACTTGTCCCTAGTTGCTGGTGTAAGTATGTACTAGAACAGTAGTGATAGCAAAGTAGAAATAAGGCGACAAAGGCACACAACCGATAACAGGGGGCTAAGTGCAAAACAGCCAAATCCAGAAATTCCAGGGGGCTAGATGTAGCACTAGTAGAAATCCCAAATTTATTTTTTTATTTTATTTTTTTGATATTTTTCTCCAACTCAGTAATAATGGAGGAGAATCCACAGAAAATTTCAGCTCAAACAGAGCTAGGATGTGGCCTACTGAAAATCTTGAATTGTAGAAAACGTCGGGTTGAAACTTGAATGAATTTTTTTCTTTATGTTCCTGATTTTTTTGAATTTTTTGACGAGGGCACAAAGGGAGTAGCTGAGTGTGGGTATGCTCAACTTTGAGTCAAGAATCTCCTGTAAAAATTTCAGCCAAATCGGACACCCGAGCAAAAAGTTATGCCTGTTTTTACCAAAGGGGGGTTGGAATCGGTTTTCAAGAAACCCGAGTCGGTTTAGGGTCGGATTTGGAATCGGGTAGGGTTTTCTTTTAGCGGCGTGGAGGCAGCGGAAAGTGGAATTTGTGGGGATTGGTCCGAGGTGTTGACGGTGGGTTTAGGGTGGGATTAGGCTGGGTGTGTCAATCAATCAACCCTAGCACAAAAAGCCGACAAAATAGAGGATTGTGAAGGGGATGGCGGCTAGGGTTGCAAAGGAAACACTACTCATGACAAAAACACAAACTAAACCAACGACTAAACAAGAACTAGGGCACAAAGTCAACACTACGGACTCTGAAATTGAAATATGCAAAGGACTCTAGTTATCAACTGTACTAAAATGATTGACCTCACCGAGAACGCTAATTCTTGTCTGCGAATCAAGAACACAAGCAATAACAACGAAGAATGCAACACAATTGCAGATGTATTATGAAACTCACGAAGTTGGGGTCTCACAAACCGTGATGACGGTGAAACTGTTATCAACAGAATAATCTAAGCAAAACCCAAACCCTAATGGTGGTGGCGGTGGCTATATATGAAGACCTTAGGGTCGTGCAACACCCTCTGGACGTGCCCCTAATTGAGCTCAATTGGACACAAAGCCCAAAGGCCAAAAGCAGGCGTCACAACACCGAAACAGATTATGGACCCTATCTTGTTTTGACGATTCCTGATGACGATGGATGCATTTTGACATAAAACCAGCGGCATTAGAAAGGTCTTCTTCTTATCTTTCCGTGCATATGTAGAACATACAAATCCGAGTCCGTATGGGTCCTGGGCATCTATTTTAGTGCAGACTGGTCCTGGGCCCCGAAACAGACTTGAAGTCGGTTTTGGTATGGCCTCCACCTTAGCTTCTACGTCCTAGCTGGTACTCCACATCTCCAAGTCCTTCTCCCATCATCTCTTGGTCCTCTCCATGGTTCCTAATTACAATATAATCATTAGGTAGCAAATCATTCCTAAAAGTAACATATGATAAAGAACGTAGGAACGAGCTCACCTCTAATGAATGTCTTTTGTATATAAAAGAAAGGTCCTCAAACACACACACGTAGAAAATTTACATGTGAGGCGTGATAAAAATACTTTTAAAGGAAACACAATATGACATATTTCTTAACCACAGTTGCACAAAAACATTTATGCACTAGTTGGAGCTACACTGGTTGGGAGTATGCAATTAGCAAGAGCTTAAGTGATGATGCCTATGAATTGCAATTGACACTACCACAAAATAAGACTGTAGCGACTCAACCCAAACTCCCATAGCGGCGATCCAAAAGAAACCTGCCGCTATAATTAAATAAGTATTTGTAGCGGTGGGAAAAAACTTCACCCACTGTAAAAAAAAACAAACAGTAGCGGCGGCCTAAAACGCGGACTGCCGCTAAAGCCCACTTCCCACTCCACCCGCGGCCCACTCCATCTTTCTTTGTCTCCCATATAAATCCTCTAACCCTAACCGGCCAGCGGCCACCCCTACTCCCTCCTTCCTCACTCAGCCGCCGTCTCTCTCTCTCTCTCTATAGAGCATCCATGTAAAATAATTGATCAAAATATTTGAATACAAAATAACAATCCATCTATATCCAACAAATGAACACATTAATGTAAGCTACTGACCAAAATAACTCAACTATCATTTTTTCTGTTATGTGAGAAAACCAACTCCTAACATTTAAAGATAGGACATCATTTACTTCATTCAGGTATATTATAGTGACCTATGTTTTCGGGTGTTTCACGTCAGGAACATGCGCAACCAAGTCAGCTAGGCACCAACAATTGCTGCGGAGCTAAGCTATTCGATAGCTGATGTCTCATTTATGGTATTGTCATACAACCTCAAGTAATATAAGAATTAGTAACAAAGTTGTTGTGTCACAGAGTTCTCTTACAGATTTCTCTTATTGAGAACTAAGCTGCCAGGCAAAAAAAAAAAAAAAAAACTAAAAAAAAAATCATATGTTCTCATAACTGATCGTGAGGCTTTTGCTCTTCTGCTCATTTTCATGTAGTTCACAAGTAAAAGAGCACATAAGTTTATGCTCTGCTATTTTTTTTGACATTGTGACCACTAAATATCACGTGATAAATGAATTCTTTTCAGCATGCTGGCATCTCAAAAACAAATAGTGGACTGGCAATGCAGTGTTTCTTTGGCATAAAATGATTTGCAAGTACAATTGATGCAATTTTTCAGAACAAAGAGCTAATCTATAAGCTTTTCATATAAAATGCAAGAAGCATTTTGGGAGCATATTGGCAATGACTAAGCCAAGAAGCTGGTAGTACTTACCTAAAAAAACTGCTCTAACTTAACCAGACAAAACTAATTTTAGTAATCTCAAGCAAAACTAATTTAGGACATGGGCTGAAAACATAAAACTGAGAATAATAGGTTAAAGCGCTGAGAAGTAGCATATTTCTATTTAGGACATAACAGTGGGGCCTACTACTAAATACTAAAATGTACCAACAATTTTATCTTGACATAATTCCTGCTTGAATTAAAAAAAAATGGTTATAAGAGGTGTGGTTGGCCAGAGGCAGATCGACAATAACAAACAACGCCATTACTAAGGTATGATAAATTTCTAAAATATAAGAAATCAAGAAATGGTATTCTATAAACACTCATTAGAAGTGTACTTTCTCCATAGTCACTTCTCTAGTAAATCACAAGAACAAATGTTATGGATAGGGTACTTCAAAGGCAATTACTAAATAACCTTTTATTAGTAGTGATCAAAATTAGAAACCTACCATGAGGAGATACGTTGCTCGGATCAAATTATTTCTTAGTCTGGTCCACTTCCATTTAGCATCTTGTTCTTACAGCTGGAGCAGTTCCATTAGTGCAAAATTTGCTAGCTTGACTTCCAACAAGAATACCACAACCTGGGGTGTAAAAAAATGACCACGCCAATACTTATATGGTAACCTGCTCAATAGTTATAGTGGAAAGTGCGATATTATCAGACTACACTTTTTCAGCCCTTCAGTATTAACAATTTGATCAAAAGACCTATGACAACAAGAGTGCAAATAAACCTTTTCCTTATTTAGTGCATACTTGATATGTAAAATTGTAGTTCCTCTGGACCATAATTTTCAATAACTGTATCATATTAAATCTGTATTATGAAACAGAGCATTGTTTCAGATACTCCACCATTGTGTTGTCTTTGTCAATTCAAGCAACAGTTCTCAGGGGATCCAATGCTTCTAATATTTTCATTTAGGCTGCTTTCTATTAGTCCACTCAATAATTGGCTTATAAAAGGATTAATCAGAGTTCAAGAGCAGGAGCCTACAATATTCTAGTAACCAACCATTCTTTTTTTTAATAGCCTTAGTGAGCTAAAATTATTTTAAGTAGTCTATAGATTGGAAAATAATTGCAACATATCATGTATCTATACTGTTTCATCTCACATGAACAAATGAGACACTTAAAATAATTTACACTGCTCTCCTATATGTACAGATACAAACTATCATATCAAATTAGAGGAGGACGGCATGCACAATGAGTTTTATCTGGCTAAAAACTGTGAAATTGACACAATGACCTTGAATGGAAGTTTCACCTCGCACTCTGATAATATTGGCCTTGCAACAATAGGCTAATTGATGTGATGCTCATATTCACCTTCTGGTAATCTAAGGCAAGTAAGAGAACATTATAGATTTCTGAATATCTGAATAATACCCAAGAAATTTTACAATAATGATCTAGGGGCATGTAACAGATCGTAAAGAAATGTTACATTGATTAACAGACCAACCATTAATCCATGCAAAATAATATGACAGGCTAATCTAGGGGTATGTAAACAACCCATTTTAACAATCAATTGCCAGATTGAATAACATCACAATATTGATTGACCTTATAGGGTTTAGATTTGGGGCAAAATACCTTGCTTTTTCCTGCTGGCCAAAAGGAGAAGCGTAGGGGAAGGTTCTACTCGCTAGGACAACAGAGGCAGCCGTCGGTTCCAATCGCAGACATGCAATCCTACTCCATGTTTTTTAACAGTAGAACATTTTTCTTGCAACCACATTTTAGCCTCCAATAACAAGAGGTCGATGTTGAAACAATGCAAAAACAAGAGAGTATATTCTTGTATGCAAATTTTGACAAGGTTTCACCATCCAAATTAATTAAGTAGCAATTTGTCTAAACTGAATAAAAACCAACAATTTGGAAAAACATTAGACCAGAAGAACTCATTTAATAAGCAAGAGCTAACTGATAAAAAATCTTTAACTGTACTAATCGATGTGATACTTCATAACTATTGTGAGCAAGATTTATTATGCCCTAATGGAGCATCAATTATTACGGTCTTTACATGCGGGATCCTCAAAATCATGATACTGTACACACTCCAAAAGAAATGCTGTGCAATTTCTAAGAACATCAAGATCTCCAACGTTTTTGATCCAGCTTAGGTGGTACACCTGAACTTGCGATAGTCTAGATTTTCTGAACTTTGCTTTCTTTTTGCTTGTACAAAAATCATGGCATCTCTGGCAGAATATTACTGAACTATCCATGAAACAAACAAAGATTTAACTCAAAAAATAGATGCGCAATGAATAGCAGTTGTTGTGAGTCAATGCTACTCTGAAGACTAAAACAGGGAAGTGAGTACCACGAGTACAAAACCTTGGGGATGAACTCGTAAATCCACATGATTGATTAGTTAGAAACAGAGATGGATTAAGACTGGGATGAGCGGTGACAACCTCACTACAATTAAAGGATTGGTAAAGATAATGCTTATACATCCCCTCAACGGGTTAACCACTCAACTGGCACATTACTTGTGTGAGATCCTGTAAAATTTGCAGAAATATAGAAGTCCTTCTATTCATTTTTTTACTAGAAAATCACATTCACAAAAAAAAAACTAACCTTAGAGGGATCCTTTGGCTGACGCATCTGATCTTCTCCAATATTTTCACCATTTTCCTGCAATCCATACCCACGTTTTTGTGGCATTATGGTGTTCAGTGAATCAAAGAGTTCAAAAGTTGAACCAAGGCAACAAAGCAGTGCTAAAAATCAAGAGTTTACCTGGACAGGCTATTCTAGCTTACAGACCTATGGCCATGGCGATGGTGGACTCGGCCTGAGGAAAGCAATTCATTCAACAGTTGGCGTGCAACCAAGAAACTCGTGAGGCTTGTGGAGCTCACCATGCAGAGCAAGTGGGGGAAAAGATGACATGAGGCTAAGACAAGGAAGGCTTTAAAGGGGTTTATTGCATGAGCTTTGAATGTCCTATGCAACCTAATTACTAAGTGGGGTCATCCCAACCCTCAATCCACAGGGTATAATCCAAACCAAGTTCAATCCTATCCACCAACCAACCATTCCCAACCATTCAAACATTCCAAACCACAACCCATAACCAACTAATCTTGTGAGGATTCCAGGCCGCTTTTGACCGTGAGCACGGCTGTCATGACAGTTTGATACTCTGCAAAGTTTGTACCACTTTATCCACAAGTCGTGATTTCATCCCCTGTTGCCAGGTGGACTAGAGTCTCCATGTTGCCATGCCGGCCAAGCACTAGCACACTTCCTTAGGTGTGCGGCCAGGAGATCACTACGAGGCTTTTACAAAGGGTCTCCTAGTACATGCTAGCCACTAAGGTTCCACTCCCGTCCATAAGTGATAGCCCATCAACATGCAGCTCATCACCCTGGGAGCCCCCTCTTGAGCCATTCGGATACAAGGACAGTCCTGTTGACTTCCATTCCCCGCTCCACCAAAATGCTGCACCGACACTGGGAGAACTCCTAATTAATCAACCAAGCTATTCCATAGAAGCCTTATGATAGCACTGTTGTCCTAGTTTACCGCTCCAAGAACCGGGTCCTAGGATCTACAACAAGCCTACCACCACCAACCATGTGCCCACGACACCACATCCATTCCATCCGGCTTGCATAGATCCCTAATCCATGTTGCTAAAAGAATTACCAATCATTCCCCACATGATATTGTTCATTAGTCAACATTAAATTGGACCCAACAACCCAATAAGCAACTAAGCATTATCTACCCACAACCAACCAACTAGTTCAAGGCGACAAGGACAAGGTAAAACAATGCTAGTAAACCCTAACAATAGGTACCCATTCTTTTGACTCAGGCATGCAATTCTACAATAAATGTTATAATAGGTACAAGATGCATCAAGGACACTTGCCTGTACATAGGGGTTGCTGCTCAGGTCTTCAATTCACGCTCTTGCGATTCCAGGATCAACACGTTCTCTAATTAACGTCACGCAGGCATGACATGCACACAATCATATAAACAAACTAAGAAACAGTACACCAAACAATAATAAAATACTTTAAAATCAATCACAAAAGATGGTACGCATTTCTATGATAGCGTGAGCGCAAGAATCATCTAAATCGGGGTTCCGAGTAAAAAGTTACGAAGGTTTGAAGGTGCAGGGTTAAAATAGTAAAAACAAATAGGTTTAGAGACCTAAAAGTAATTTTAGAAAAGTATAGGGACTAAATTGTAAAATAACAAGGTGAAAATATAGTTCCTAAAAATTTTAGGGACAAAAATGTAATTTTGGTGAAGTCTAGGGATTAAAGTGTAAAAAGACAAGACTTAAAATAATTTAAAACAAGTCTAGGGTTGTTTCTATAAAATTACATGGCCAAAATAATAATTTTAATAAGGTACAGGGGTGTTTCTACAAAAATTACAGTGCTAAAACAATTGCAGGGATCTAAAACTAATTTAAATAAAGGTTCTGGATAAAAATTAGGTCTTAAATATAGTTTTAATAAAACTCAGGGGCCTATTTGCAATTCTATAAAATTATTGGGACTAAAGTGTAAAATATTAGGACTAAAAAATAATTACCAAAAAGTATAAGGTTGTTTTTAAAAAATTTTAGGACCTAAACATAATTTTATTTAAGTATAGGGGCCTAAGTGTAAAAAGACAAGGTTGAATTATAATTAAAAATAAGTTCAGGGGGTTTTCTGTAAAATTCCAGGGCTAAAATAATATTTATCAAAGTCCAGGTGCTAAAACATAAATTACTAGAGGTTCTGGGAAGAAATCAGGTTCAGAAACTAATTAGTATAAAGCTTAGGGGCCTTTGTGCAAAGTCCTAACATTATCCAGGAATTAATAGAATTAATTTAAATCTAAAACCCCGTGGACCGGGTCTACGGATCTATGGACCTGTGGTCCACTGGTCCACGGTGGACCAGCTTCATACCCCTTCGGGGGATCTAATCAGGCTCGTTGGATCGAGATTCAACGGCCAGCGACAGGGACAGGGAGAAGGTGACCATCGACGGCCGCGCAGAGACAGCAGCTCGCCGGAGCTTGGCCGGATCGGCATTTCGACGGTTGGAGCTCGCCCGGGAGGGAACCAGAGGGGGGAGGAGGACAGGGGGATCTCACCGGGGGAAATCGCGACGGGAGGCAGAGGATCGGGGGATGGTGCACGGCGACGATCGGCGGCTCGGGATCGTCGGCGACGGCGGGGAGAAGCTCCGGGCGGCGAGGCTTGCTGGGGAGGGACTTGTCGGGGGCAGCGCATCCTCGCGATGGCCGGCACCGGGTCGGCCGGGCTCGAGGCGGCCGTGTGGCGCGTTGACGTGGAGCTCGTCGAGCTCCAATGGCGGGGCGACGGCGCGGGCGACGGCGAGGAACCGGCGCGGGATCGCGGCGGTGGCAGCGGCAGGGGAGGCCGAAGGCGGCGCGAAGGGGCAGGGTCCCACCCTTTTATAGGGTGCGGTGCCCTAGGTTTGCCGGGCATGCACGCCGAGGGGCAGCGGCGGTGGCTAGGGTTCGGGGGGAGGCGCGCGGGCGGGCTGCGTCACGGGTGCGCGCTGGGCCGAGTGGAGAGGAGAGAGGTGGGCCGCGCGTTGGTGGGCTGCGGGGCTGGTGGCCCATGCGGGAAGGAAAGGAAGGAGGGGAGAGGGAGAAGTGGGCCTTGGGGGGGGGGGGGGGCGAGGGATTCGACCCAAGCCGAGGGGGAAGGGGGGAAGAGAAGTGGGCTGCGGGAATTTGGCCCAAGGCTGAGACAGAGGGGAAAGTGGGGGAAAGAGAGAGGGTGCGGGGTGGGCCTGCAAAAGGGATTTCAGCCCAGAGTGGTTTGGGTTCTGTTTTCTCTATTTCTCTTTTCTATTTCTTTCCTTTCCTATTTCCTATTCTATTTTCTATCCAAACCAAAAACAAATATGACTATTAAAATACATTTTTGAACACATAAAAACCTAGTGCATCTACTTCGGCATGAATGCAACAAGCAAAATATTAATAACCTAAATTAATTTATTTAATTTAGAAAATACCCTTTTACCTAAAATAAATTATAATTATCTAATTATCTAATTAATTTATAATAAAATTTTAATCTATTATAAAATAATTGTTGAAATTTAGTGGGATTGGGTCACAAACCAAAATTTGAAATTTTTGGGTGTGACATTAGACGCGCGGAAGTGCATTCGAAGGACGTACCGTAGCTTGGCTCCATCTGGTGATGTTAATACAACTCCTGCCCCGGCACCTTCCAGTTGTAAGGAACAGTCACACGCCATTTTCCAATTGCTTAATTCATGCGAGTTGGGCGGTAACTCGCATTCTGTCCACTCAGCAACGAAGTCCGACAAAGCTTGACCTTTAATCGCGTCACGGGACTTAAAGGTGATATCATATGATCCGAGCTCGACGGCCCATTTGGCAATTTTCCCAGTGGCCTCTCTGTTGTGCAGCAATTAGCCTAGGCCGAATGATGTGTGGACTTCAATTGGATGATCCTCTAAGTAATGCTTCAACTTCCGAGATGTCATCAGTAATGCATAAATTATCTTCTGAAGCTGGAAATACCGTACCTTGGATTCTGATAAGACCATACTAACGAAATAAACCGGTCGTTGCACCTTTGAGCCTTCCCATCTTTCGCCCATTCAACCGCCAGCACGGTGCTGACAAAGTGTATGGTTGCAGAAACGTACAACTGCAAAGGTTCCTTCGGTTCTGGAGGAGTTAATACCAGAGGACCACTAATGTAAGCCTTGGAATCATCCAAGGCTCTCTGTGCGTCATCATTCCAGACAAATGATTACTGCTTATTGAGTAGCCGAAAAAAGGGTAACCCTTGAACGCCGAGTCATGATACAAACCGACTGAGTGCCGCCATGCAACCAGTGAGCTTTTGGATGTCCTTTTGCGAATGTGGAGGGCTCATCCGCAATATGGCATTTACCTTTTCCGGATTAGCTTCAATCCCTCTATGTGATACCAGAAAACCAAGCAATTTTCCTGATGGGACTCCAAAGACGCATTTTTCTAGATTCAGCTTCATATTCTATTTCTAAAGGCTGCCGAATGTTTTGTCTAGGTCAGATATCAAGTCGGTGGAGAGCCGAGTCTTGACTACCACGTCATCTACATAAGCTTCGACATTCCTTCCTAACTGGTTATCCAAGCATCGCTGCATAGTCCGCTAGTAGGTGGCACCAGCGTTTTTCAGACCAAAGGGCATTGTTGTGTAATAGAATGCTCCAAACGGCGTGATGAACGAGGTTTTAAGCTGGTTGGATTGGTTTAAGGGAATCTGATGGTACCCTGAATAGGCATCTAAGAAGCACAACAAAGCGCATCCAGCCGTTGAATCGACCACTTGATCAATACGTGGGAGGGTGAATGGATCTTTTCGACAGGCTTGGTTAAGGCCGATGTAATCCACGCACATCCGCCACTCCTTATTCTTCTTCCGCACCAGGATTGGGTTGGCCAACCAGTCGGGGTGGAAGTCTTCTTTTATAAAACCGACACCAACAGTCGGCCGATTTCTTTTCTAATCGCATCTTTTCGGTCCTGCGAGAATCATCTAAGCCGTTGTCTTATCGGCCTGGCGTTTTCGTGAACGTGAAGTTTGTGCTCAGCCTTTTCCCTTGGAAAACCTGGCATATCAGAAGGTTTCCATGCAAATATATCTGTTTCCATGCAAATATATCTTTATTATCTCTAAGAAAAAGGATGAGCGCGCTTTCCTATTTGTCACCTAGATTGACCACGATATTGGTTGTCTTGGATACATCACTATCATCTAGGCTAATCTTCTTGGATTCCATGGCGTCCGCCTGTACCGTAGTCTTCAGCGCCTTTTTGGGAGCAGGGTCAAGCGTGGCCTCCTCAGCCGTTGCGATCGCTTCCTTCAACTCGGCCAACTCTGATGCCGCCACTATCTTCTCGGTCAACTCGCAACTGCCATTGTCATAGTCGTATGATGTCCGCACATCCGAGTGAAGTGAGTTGACTCCGTTTGGTCCTGGCAGCTTCATCATCATATAAGGATAATGAGGTACCGCCATGAATTTGGCGATGGCTGGCCGCCCTATGATGGCGTGATAAGTAGAGTCGAGGTCGGCGACCTCGAAGGTGATGCGCTCCATCCTGTAGTTCTCCCGAGTGTCGAAGGTCACATGCAGAGTGATTTGCCCCAGAGGGACTATTTGCATGCCCGGGATCACGCCATGAAACGGCGACCAGCTTGGCTTGATGTCGGTCAAAGTTATGCCGAGCTCCTTGAAGCTTTCCACAAAGAGGATGTCCAAACTGCTACCGCCATCTACCAGTACCCGATTTAATCGAACTCGGTTAACAGTCGGCGTTAGTACTAAGGGATATTATCCGGGCCTGGGGATGTGATCCGGATGGTCCATCCGATCGAAAGTAATTGGGACCTCTGACCATCGTAGATATTGAGGTACTGCTGGTGAGACCGAGTGGACATCTCTGTAAAGGATCTTCTGCTGGCGCTTCAAATCTGCTGTGGACCGGCCACAAATGTAATTGACCTCGCATTCAGGATCTTGGAAGTCCTCCTTATCCTCGTCTTGGTTATCCTTATCCGAGTCCTTCCTGCCGCCCTTGGGGACCTTCAGGGCATGATGGGCGAAGTTCTTCAACTTAAAGCATTCCCTGGCTTTATGAGCTCCATTGTGGAGCAGGCAAGGGCCATCAAGCATCTTGTTGAAGTCATCCTGAGTGACCGGTTTCCTCCTGGTGGGGCTACCGTTCGGTCTTGGTTGCGCTTTCTGTCACCATCTTTACTGTAATTAGGTGGGCCCGACTGGTTCCTTAGGGTCGCTTCCTTGTACTGGCGAACCTAGAAGAGAGCCGAGTTGCCTGCAGCATATTTGTCAGCCATGGTGAACAGATCTTTGGCTGACAATTCGCCGGCGGCATCTAACCTCCCAATCTTCTTTATCAGATCCTCATCACGAAGGCCACCTTGGAAGGTGACGACGACCTAAGCTTTTGAGATATTAGGGATGGTAGTTTTCACTCGGCAAAAGCATTGGATGTACTCTCGAAGTGGCTCCTGGTCCTGCTGCTTGATTCGGCCGAGCTCCGAATGGTTTCCTGGCATGTCGAAGGTGGCTTAAAAGTTGGTGATGAACTGCCAACAAAGATCCGCCCAGGAACTGATGGAATTGTCGGGCAGATTGGTGAGCCAGGTTCTTGCTGCTGGGGCTAGGCAAACATGTAAGTAGTTGGCCATGACAAAACTGTCACCGTTGAGAGCTCGTATGGCTATCGAATAGACGTGAAGCCAATCGCGCAGATCCGTCCTGCCGTCATACTTCTCGATGCCGACTGGCTTGAAGCCGACCGGCCAGCTGACGGTTCGAAGCTCCCGAGTAAAGGCTCGAATGCCAGCCTTCTCGTCATAATCGTCGGTGACAGGGGTCCGCTCTTGCTCACGGCCAGCTCCTTAGAGAGATCTATCCTCGGGGCGGCCCTCGTCCCGTCGATCACGGTAATGATCGTCTCTGGGTGGCTGCCGTCTGTTGTCATGTTCGTAGTCAACATAACCGCGCCGGCGTCGTTCATCTTCGTACTTTCGACAGGCCGCGTCGTCGCGCTCCTGGTATCTGCTGTCCAGTCGGACCCGCGCATCACGTGGTGGTATGCCATTGTGTAGGTCGGCACTCGGATGCCAATCATGGTACTCTGCAATGGGCCTGCGCCTATGGGCAGTAGGGGGGATTGCCTCCCGATTGGAGCGTTGTCGGTCTCTTCTCTCCTGGCTGGGTACCGAACTGGCGGCCCCAGACACTGACTTACTCAGTGTTGATTGTGCCGCATGCATCTCCAGTACAACCGCGGCCCTGATGTGCGCTTTTAATTGGTTGACCTGAGGTGTCAACTCCGGGGAGACTTGGAGCAAGGGCTCTATTGTTTGCAGGAGGGTCGCCGCGGCCGTGAAGTTGTGCTGTGGGGTTTTAAAGACATCTTCACCATCAAGTTTTAAGGTGAGGTCACCCATGTCTAGGTTTCTTACGATGCGGGATCTCTGCTGGGCATCTGGTCTGCGAAGTGGAGGAGTGGCAACATCTGGATCACCGTCTTCAAGGTCTGTTTCGTGTCCGTCTATGCGCAGGGCGTTACCGCGCGCGGCAGCCGCCGCCAATGTTTCTCCGTCTGTTCCTCCCTGGGCAGTAGGTGCCACCATGAATACCTCGTGGAAGTCTGACGAACAACTCTCTGAATCACTCGACCCTTCAATCAAGTCCAGGAGTGACTCTCTTTCAAGGCCGATCGTTGCAACGAATCTTGATTCATCGAAAAATTTGGGATCTCCATCCGACTGACTCATGTGATGAGCTAGGAGATCAACCATAGTGTAGTCCGAGTCGACCAAGGTTGTCGATCGGGGCGTTGCGGGCAACATTGAGTTGTCCTCCGGGAGGGTTTCCGCCTGGAAGGCTGTCGCCGCGTTGTCAAGGCCAAGCGGGAATTGGCTGGCCGGATCGCTCTGATCGGCTGTGGCAGCCACCGAGCGGGCCACGCGTTCTTGCTTGACAAGGTTCCTGTGCTGATCGGTGACGAGGTTGATGGTACCAAAGCAGATCTTGTCTCTTGGGCGAAACTTGATGTTGATGAAATCCATCGATTTTGACGAAGCTACAATCAATGCTCCCCCTACCTGGCGCGCCAACTATCGAGAGATATTCTCGATAGTAGATTCAGGTGTGCGTATGAGTAGGAAAGATCGATGGACACAGGACACAAGGTTTATACAGGTTTGGGCCTCCCAGAGGATAACAACCCTACGTCCTGTTTGGTGTTATGTAGTGTTAGGGTTCGCACTAGAATTAGGGTTCTAATACCAGTCTGCCTCTTGCTGAAGGCCCCCTGCCCCCCTTATATATCTGAAGGGCAGGGGTTTACATGGTAGTATTTGAGTCGATTACAACAGATCCTATATATTCAACATATCTGCTAACCTAACTTGCTGCTTACTCAAACAAATATCTACGTAAATATCTCCTGGGCCGAATACACCATAACCGAGCCCTCGGCCCACTCGACGATTTAGCCGAGTGGTAGGTATCCTGGGTACATATATCCCACAATGTCCCTGTTAAAGGGTTCCCTGCTTCTTAATATATTCGGTCGGAAGGGGGTATATGAAGAGTCCTACTCATAGTCTACAAGGATTTATATAGAAAGTCTGTCTCTAATAGCCTTGTGCTCCAAGTCGACTCGGTCGGTTTCCTTGTTGGTGTAGTACCATGTCGGTTACCGACTTAAACTTAGCTATGGATACCCGGAAAGGGAAGTTTCATTACTCAGAAATAGAATTACATTCCTGTGCTATCATATGCTCGATATACACTGGCGTGCGCAGATGCTAAACGACCGAATCCTTCATCTGATTTACCTTTTCATTATTTTTATTGAGTAAGATATACTAAATTGAAATGATTTTGGGTTTTTGGGTAACTTTTGAGCCAGCACCAAATATGAATGATAATTAGCACCTTAAGCAGTACCATTGCTAGCCAACCCAACAATGAACCGCGACATCTGGTAAATCTAAGCATAGCGGATCAGGCTGTTTAGAGATAAAGATAAGTAAATAAGGAGCAGATTATAAGTTTACAAAGTCAACATTTTTACAAGATGATTCACAAGACACCAAGGATTATTAGGAGCACCAATCGAGCATATATACAAAAAAATTCTAAGCAACCCGGAAGCACTCGTATAGCAAACATGTATTGTTCTTGTTCATCACCTGATCAGCCGCTTTACCAGTGCAAACACAAGCAAGAATGTTTTATGTTCTCCATAACAGATGATCAACAAAAGAGAAAGGCAGGAAAGAAAAAATCCGTTACTAGAGGTTGGAACGACTTATGAGATCCATGTCCACCAGTGCCAGGTTCTAGTTCTACAACATGCACATCAGCTCGTCCGCGGGCTGTGAAGAGCATGTTGGAGATACAACGACTTGTAAAGTTCCAATTGTGATGCTATCTGATACGAGGGTGTAAGCGTCAAAGAGATCTGCTTCAAGGGAGCAATGCGTGTGCAACGATGGCGAGCTGATGTTCTTCGATAGAGCAGCCATAGGAGGGCCAACAAGAACAGGGCTTGCTATTTGTTTGGCCGGAGGTAGGTCTCCACAAGCAAGAGCTCCTCTTTGCCACGACAGAAGGGGTGTGAGCAGTGATGTACCGTACTGCAGTGCCTATGCCACAACATGTGCAGGCTTTGGCTTTGGCGTTCGCTATTCCGATCCCATCCTAGAAGAGGCAAGCGGCCATGCTGTGATGGATGCTTTGTTTGATGTTGTGAAGAAGGATGCCTGCGGTTATAGAGCAGAGGAGGGGCGGCCTCAATACAATGGACAGGACGTGCTCGGATGTATCTTCCTTAGCTCACGCTAATCTCAATCTTGACGTCATTGCGATTTACAGATCAAAATCGAACTTATGGAGAGGGGTTGACGGGTTGGGTCAGGGCTGATGTTTCACACGGAGCAGAATTTACGTCTAATTGAAGGGGGCAGAGGGCAGATAGATACTACCACACTCAAATTAGAGAGTAGTAGAGATATGAGAAAGTGTACTATTGATGTTTGAATTGTTTTTTTTTGTAAGTATTACATGGATAAAAAACTTTTGAAAAAAATGTCCACCAACATAATACAAAATTAGGACGTCTGTACTACACATTTAAATCAAATTTCAGTTTGATATTAATTTGAATGTGTTTGAAACTTGCAGACTTCAAAGTTTCACTTGAGGTGCAAACTTCAAAGTTGGCCTGGCCCATACATGAAATTGGTCTGTCTTATACACGCAATTGGATCGGGTCACAACATGAAATGGACATGGCCTAAAATACTAAATAGATTTGGCCCTTAATGCTATAAATGGTCCAAGCCCACAGCCATGTCAGAATTTATTTATTTTACGATGTTCTAAAGCTAGATAGCAACAAAATACCATGTCATGAGTTAGTGACGAATTAAAGATTGTCACGGTAACATTGCGAAGAAAAATGATAGAAACACCATTGAATATCTTTTATAACGGACATCCAGTGACAAAAATATTTTTGTCACTTGAATGCCATAAATTCTATACTACGACATATTTTCTACATTCTGCAATAAAACTAAAACATTGTAGAATGTCATATTTCTTATAGTGTGGGTTAGTGATGTAACAAAAACACTTACCTCGGATTTTTGTGTGGTCTGGACTTGTTTGGACCCCCCGCGGACTTGTCCATGGTACCGACTAACAGTTTTTGGGGAAAGGGGAGAGCTTGTAGAGTCAAACAGAATTTCATTCCGGAACTCTGACTGAACATAACGGCTATATTATTGGGTCAACAAAGCTCGGTTGGCCACTCCCAATAGCAGAAAAAGCACATAAGCACATCTAGCACTTCGAGCTTCCATCTTGTCCCCTAAGCTTTCCACTTCGATTCTTGATGGTTTGAGATAGGATTTGAGTGAACTAACTCATATTGTATATAGATGTATATAGATGGATGGAAAGTTGAGTCGGAGGGTAACACTTCTGGCATATTGAGTATATGTCTAATATCCATTGAGCATTCTCTGAATCCCATCTCCATCTTATCAACCCATTTCTTTATGTAACCAGTCGCCCTTTCATCCAACTTCCCGTTGCGTGTAGCAGCAAGACGTTCGAGCTTGGGCAACCATTCCTTCCATAGATTAATGCTTCTGTTGTTCTCATCTTGTTTGCACTTAGTTCCACATTTTTGGAAGTTAATTTGTTCTGCCTTGCATGTGAGATATAGTGGCTGGCACTGCGAGAGCATAATGGAAAATACAAATCATGTCAACCACACCACAATACAACATGTTTCCCAAATCTTTAAACTTGATCATGAACTGACAGGACAGTATGATCCATAATTCTCATTGAACTTAAGAGTACGTTCCAACTCAGGCTCCTATTTACAAGAATGAATGTATAGGTATACAGTACAATAATATCTTAATTATGATTTAATTTCAGACACCAATGGGACTGCTACTTAGCCAACGCCGTCAATGTGACATGTATCTGCAACACACAAAATGAGATCTGAAATGAAGAGCTCTTGTTGCTAGCAACGGCGATTCACCTTGATGCACTGCTGCTGATGCACTGAAACGAACTTATACATCCTCCAACCTTTGAAGTTCAGGGATCTTCAGTCATACCTCCATCTGCTCAATCTGGATTCTAGTGTTAGTAGTAGTGTATGTTGAGACGACATGGTTTGGTCATCAAGTTGAGATTCATTAAACATTTCTTGGTTGATGTGATTATTTCTAAATTAGAATCAGTTTTTTAAGGTGGCATATGGATAGGATGAGGGCACAAGGCAATAGTAGGATTGGAGCATGGCGGGTCATCGTGTCACGTAGATTTATTCTGGTTCAGAAACAAACCAGTGAGTTGGATTACTAGTAGAGAGTACGTCACAACAAACCAGAATGATTTAAGTACACTGAGCTAGATAGATGTGTGGTGTCATGTTCTATAGAACATGCACACGAAAGTTGCTAAAATCCACTTTTCTTCCATAGGCCCAAATTATAATATGTCATAAGATAATAACCAAAGCTCATAGTTTTTTCTTCCTTTTACCTTTTTTGAGAGGGTCCGGGATGAAACCTCAAGGACATTATTCCCGACTCAAACAATCTAAATTAAAAAAATATACCAATAGCAATCTTCTAGATAAAAGGAAGAACCACGTTTGGTTATACAGTAGAACCTATATATAAAATAAACAATACTAGCAAAAACTCGTGTGTTGCTACCAACATAACTCATGCCATATATTCATACAAATAAAAAAACATATATGATATTGGAGTATATAAAATAGTTGAAGTCTAAAATTCATGCATCAAGTATTATTATTGATTGTGTTGTCTTGATGGCAGCCAATGCGAGATGAGAAACTCATTGAGAAGGGAGGCGATGCATCGAGGGTTGTATTGATTGTGTTGTCTTTTACATTGAAATGTTGCATATTTATATAGCCCCATACGAGGGTTCCCATCCAACTTGATCGGTACTCTATCCTAAACCGATTTAATTTATCTCAAAACCTAAATTGCCCACTTCTAAGGAAAAGTACTATACTACACTACCGGAAAACCGAAAATCACCGTGTGCCAAAAATTTTGTCGTGTATTTCTCAACGAGCACACGGCGAAGACCTCTTTTTTTCTGTGTGTCATGCTCATGGCACACGGCGAAAACCCTCTTTGCCGTGTGACTTACCATGACACACGGCAAAGAGCCCTCTTCGCCGTGTGCCTAACTCTGGCACACGGCAAAGAGCCCTATTCACCATGTGCCATGATAAGGCACATGGCAAACAAACAAAAAAAAATTGTCTAACATGTATCAAACTTTTTCTCCACTCCACATATATTCTTTGGTACTCTATATTTTAATTTTGGGAATTTCTTTATTTGTATACTATATTTAACCAATTAATTTTATACAAATCATTATTTTTGTATAATTAAAATTTGAACTATAAGTGCATGAAACAAAAGAACAAAAGTGAGTCAAAAAATGATATTCATGATATTAAGGCTACTTTAAGACCTATCCATTTGTTGAGATGTAATTTGAAAAGTCCTATTCACGAAACATTTGCCACGGGCATAGTGTCAAATATTATTTAAATTTTATTAAATTCAAATAGAGTCTAAAATTATTGAGATTTCTCGGTATATCATTTTAACCTACACGGAGTCTATGGTAAATAGTTGATATGGTTTTGCATATTTTCTCACGTATAGTGCTTATAAATTGAAATTATCTCGAAGAAGATCAATAGAGAAAAGAGAGGGATGTGGTTAGATTCGAAATGCAATCACATTCGAATTCAAATTTTATTATAATACTTTTTCATAAGAAATAGACAATATATTATGCTTCATCTTAAGATTTGTTTTTTAGTTATTTAATTATATATTTTTAATCTATTAACTACAAGTATATATATAGTATTTTAATATTTATAAATTGAATTTCAATTGAGTATCACCATGGCGACCACGCTCACGCCGACGTAGCGCTATGCCACGGGGGCGCTGCTGGAGCTCACGCTCCGCCAGGCGCAGATCCACCAGTGCGCGCACCTCGGCGGCTCTGAGCGGGATGACGAGGAGCATGCCAGCAGCACCAGCTCCTCAGCCAGCAGCGATGCTGCATCCGACACTGAACTCTGGATGCAAGACTCCCGTGACCTCCTCCGCCCGGTCTTCAGGTTCGCTACCGCTGTCTGTATCTGGACTGTTGTCTGTATCTGGACTAGAGATGGCCGCCTTCCGTCATTTTTTTAAAAGAAATATCGATTCATGCTAGGTTCTTGGAGATCGACCCTAATGCGTGGGTAGGGCTGGAGGAGATGGCCTCGTCGCCGGAGTCCAAGCATCACATTAGAGCAGTACCGCGATTCCCTCCCTTTCCACACGATGTTGTGCTCACCTCACCTGACTAGTTATGTGCAAGTTTGGGATCACTACTGTCGCAGGGCTCCATTGAACGCTTCGATGTTGGGTTGGGACTTGGGAATTGAATTGCTAATCTGATTAATTGGGAATGGACTTCGCTCACCTCACCTGATTAGTTATGCAACGAGTTGAATTGCTGCTATTTACCTGATGACTTCTCTGAAATGCTGTTCATCTTCAATTCTGTTGCTCAGTCTGATAATGATGCAATGTGATATGCATTTTTGATGTCATTTAAAGGCACGTTAGTATGATAATGATAGTTGCCCTGCAGTGAAGGCAAAATCAATCGTTTTTCCTATCTAGTAGACTATTTTTTTTGCTTTAGCCTTTATTAACATGACTTCCCCCTCCTCCCCGACGATGCCGATTCCGACGGTTCGTGGGCCTTTTGATTCTTCGGAAACCTTTTCCTTCAATCTCAACTATTATGATGTGCTAATTATCTGTCAGGTGTTGCATTGTTGATTTGAAGTGCAGATGTTGACATGACTGATGGGCGGCAAGACCATGCACTAGCAGTGGAGAGAGTGGCGCCAGAGCTGGCTGATTTGAGGATCGAGCTCTGCCCCATCCACATGAGCGAGGGCTGCTTCTGGATGATATACTTCGTGTTGATGGATCCTAGGCTCACGAAGGAGGATGCTGAGATTCTGTCGACTCTACAGGTGATTTGCCTTGGCATAAATCTTGACGAAGTTCACTTAAGAGTGATCTTGTTAGATCAAAGGATTAGTGTGGGTGATAAATTGTCTGCTATGTGTGCATGCCTTGATGCTACTATGTTTGATTTCAAATTATTGAAGGTTACAATGACAAGGAAGTTTATAAGTGCACTGTGGTTAAGTCTCTACAGTAGAATAGGTTTAGAGCCCAGGAACTCAAAACTTTGTATCATAGTTATAGATGCAGTTTGTGTTTTTTACAAAAACTTTGTATCATAGTTATATTTCTGAAATGAAGAACTTATTTTTCCACCACTTGATTGTCTCCATTAGTTATTTCTTCGTCATAATTATTATTATTAACAGTGCTAGCATGTTTTATTATTATTTTTATTTTTTCATATAACCTTTGCCGTGTGCCTAAAGTATGGCACACGGCGAAGTTTGCGACTTTACCGTGTAAGTCGCAAACTTTGCCGTGTTCCACCTTTCGCACACGGCAAAAAACATTTGCTATGTGCACGATAAAAAAGCACACAGCAAAAAGGCTTTTGCCGTCTAACCTACTCGCCGTCGGGGCTTCGCCGTAGGCCACCTACCGCAAAAACGTTGCCATGTGTAAAAGGGTTTTTGCCGTGTGCCTACAGCACATGGTAAATATACAGTTTCCGGTAGTGCAAGATTAAGTTGGTTGCATTTCTTCTTCAAAATAGCTCGTCCTTTCTTCTCATTCGCTTCCAGTGCGACATGTGGCACTGGTAATCAGAAGTATACCTGGGCATTTGGGCTGTGTCAAATGGGTCGGTCCAAGGCCCGGTGGTTTTTGCCCGGCACGGCACGATCATCAGCGGGCCTGTGTCGGCCCAGCTCGATCCACCGTGCCATGCATGGGCTGACCCCCAAGCACGGGGCATGACCTGAAATGAGAATGACCTGATTACAGCCCAAATAAATAAGACCCAACATCATATTTTCTACATTGTGTTTAGTGGCCCACTAAAAAACGGCCCATACCTCCTGGCCTTCTTCCCATTTCCTCCTTCCCAATCCCACCCGGCCTCACCTCCCCCCGACGGCCCACCTCCCCAAGGCGCAACTGCCGCACCGCCGCCACCTCTCGCGCACGGAGCGCCACCGCCTCGCTCCCCGGCGGACCGACTCGTGTGCGCCCGCGTCACTTCCCGCCCGCCTCTCGCGCACGGAGCGTCTTCACCTCGCGTCACGGTGCACCGCCGCCTCATGCACGCTGGCCTCGCGTCACGGTGCACCGCCGCCTTGCTCCTCGGCGGCCAACTTGTGCATGCCCGCCTCACGCACCAGCATCTTTGTCCTCACGATGGGCTTCAACGGACTGCCGGGCTTGCCATGCTGCCAGGCTCATGGGCCATTCGGGCCGGCATAGCATGGTAAACTATGTTCCATGCCGTGCCACGGGCCTACCCCTGAGCCCATGGGCTCCTTCGGCACGGCCTGGTCAGTTCGCCGTGCCGTGCCGGCCCGGTAGATTATCGTGTCGGGCTTAAGCGGGCTCGGGCCATGCCGTGTCGGGCCGCCTGAATGCCCAGATATAATCAGAAGCCACTCCTCTCCCAAATGTACACACGTGTGGCTCTTCTGGTCTACCAAGTCACACAATACCCATGCTATTGACATGCAGACCCATCTAAGTTTGGATGTTAACAACTGTTCAATGGTTTCTCCACCTATTTTTCATCGTGTTAGACAAAGCTACATGGTCACTCAATGCTCAATGCTAAGTTAAGAGGAGGCTTCCACTTTTCTAAACGCTACAACCATTTATTATCTTACATGCGTGTCAAAACTCCAAACCAAGAACCAATCCATCATTACGTGTGTTCTCCTCCAGTTTAGTTTCGTGGTGTAGCACCCCCATCAATATATTCCATTTCCATGCCCTCTTATGTCGACGTCTCGTATCCGCACTCACTTTGACCAACCGCCCATCCACCCTTTCGATCCAAGCCGAGGAAAAAGGAATCACAAGCGTCATCCATTCTATTTCCTCATCTAAAAAATTCTAGAAGACCATATTGCATCTAGAATCATCCCAACATATCCAATCAAACGAGTAATGTGGATTACTTCATCTTCAAAATGCTAGATGAGAGACGGCCATATATTTCATCTATTTTTGCCCTCTAACCAACCATATATTGAAAGGGTGAGTCAAGGGCATTTTTGTCAATCCAAGGTGCCTAACTAAAAACATAATAAAAAAAATGAAATGATGTTTTTGAACATTGTTGATATTCATCAGTTCTAGTGCCAGTAGCAGTGTAGGTTGGGACGATATGGTTTGGTCATCAAGTTGAGATTCATTAAACATTGCTTGGTTGATCTGATTATTCCTAATTCACAACCAATTTTTCAAGGCGGCATATGTGATGCTGATGAGGGCAAGAGGCAATAGTAGGATTAGAGCATAATGGGTCATCGTTGTCACGTCGATTTGACCTATTTCATAAACAAACTAATAAGTTGGATTATTAGAGAGCATGCCACAACAAACCAAAAAGGTTATAGTACACTAAGCTAGATAGATCCGTGGTGTCGTGTTCTATAGAATATGCATGTGAAAGTTGATAAAATCCCCTCTTTCGTAGGCACGAATTATAATATGTCACAATATAATAGCCAAAGCTTTGAGTTTTTCTTCCTCCCTTACCTTTTTGGAGAGGGGGTGAAATCTCAAGGACATAATTCTTGGCTCGAGCAATCTATAATACAAAAATATAACAATAGCAACCTTCTACATAAAAAGAAGAAGTGAGATTTGGCTATATAGAATCTGTATATAAAATAAACATTATTAGTTACAGTTAGATTACCACATCATCTTAATAGATATTTTTATATATAAAAGTAAGATCCTCACACGCAAACACGAGCAGACACACACACACCAATTACATGTGATGAGGCGTTATGTATAAAGACTCTTTTAAAAGAAACACAATATATGGTATTTCTCAACCATATTAAATTATAAAAATAAAAAGTTGGGCAATAAAATTTATGCACTAGTTGGAGCTATGGCACCAGTTGAGGGTATGCCATTCAAAAGAGCTTCAGTGATGTATAGGAATGGATAAATAGTTGACTCGGAGGGTAACACTTCTAACATATTGAGTATGTTTCCAGTATCCATTGAGCATTCTCCAAATCCCACTTTCATTTTATGAAGCCATTTCTTTAGATAACTAATTGCATGTTCATCCAACTTCCCGTTGCCTATAGCATCAAGGCATTCGAGCTTGGGCAACCACTCCTTGCATAGATTAATGCTTGTATCGGCAAACTTCATACAATCATTCAGTGAGTAACCTTCTGTTGTGCTATTGAGGTGGCGTAGCTCACTTAGGTAGGACTGCAAATGGGTGACCAGGTTGTTGGTGGCAGCAATCACAATCTTAATGTGGTTTCCATGGATGGACTCTGCATGCGGAAGGAGGGAATCATAACAGACCTTTACATACTCCGTCTGCGTAGTGTTGCAACAAGCACGGAGGAATTCGAGGGCATCTGGAGAAGGTTTGGCTGCCTCCGCTGGCTGTAGCTTTGTTTCAGCAGCTATACATATTGATGTCATGAAACTTGTTGCAATAACAATGACAAGGAGGGAGGTAACAACCTTTGATCCTTCACCCATTGCGACGTGGTTTGGATACATGTTGATACCATATAAAATATTAGCACCAAATTTATATAGGTTTCATGTTTCTATTTTTTAACTACATGATCTATTAATGGGATGCTCTTTAGTGGAGAACGTTTGCTCATTGACTTTTTATGTGTGCTCTAATCACGGAAGTCCAACAATTTGTTCATTACTTCCCTAACTATTTATAGATTAGAGCTCTAAACACATTTTTCTAAAACAATTACAAACATAATACAGATATGAACAATCATACTTCACTAAGTAATGTATACACTTAGAGTCAACTTTATTTGATGCTCAAGCATCAAGAACAACAAGGAGATGTCAGGTAGCATTCAATTTCAAGGTAGCGAAAATAGCATTCACTTTGTTTCAAAGAATTGAAGGCAAAATAAAATGCAACAAGTGTACATCTAGGGCGCATAAATCTCTGGATGTGTTTGCATGTCTTATGTAGGGCACTGACTACTAAAAGTATAGGCAATGAGTATGATCCACCACTTCATTGTTTCACCCGAGGCAAGGCTAGAATGTATCATCATGAGAAACTGACCCTGTAAAAATTGAGACAACTCACGTATATGTTCCTGAAGCTTTAAATACATCTACACAATATTTCTTAATGATACCGATATCTGCGATCTTGTAAGTCAGTTGTCTATCTTCCACCAGTTCATATCTGCCATCTCTTTATTTCAGTGGAGGGCGGAGGTGGGGGGCGGGGGGTTTAATTTTTCTTTTCAAAAGCTACTAGACACTTGAATGGAGCTGTGTTATGGTAAAGTTCACTCATATCATATGCAGGGTGAAACAAAGCCATTCAAGTCATACAGCCACCGGTACCCCACACCCAACATGGCTTCTGGTAGCACGGTGCCTTACTGGTTTTCCATCAAGAGGGCTTCTGCTTACATCATCATACGGGCATCATACGGTATGCGCTTCACAAACTTGACCTCAGTTCATATCATTTTTTCAATGAAAATAAGAAAAGTGTTCCCAGGAAAATATACTCCTCAGTACAAGTGGCTCGAAGCTGAGTTCCCTAAGGTGAACCGAAGTGAGACACCATGGCTGATCTTCATCATGCACACCCAGTGGTACAACAGCTACAACTACCACAACATGGAAGGCGAGACCATGCGGGTGATGTATGAGCTATGGTTCGTCAAGTACAAGGTCGACCTCGTGTTTGGTGGGCATGTGCACGCCTACGAACAGACGGATTATGTAAATATATATACTTCCTTCGTTTTTAAATTATTATCATCATTGATTTTTTTATTATGTTTGATTGTTCATCTTATTTCAAAACATTTATTCAAATATATAAGATTGTAAATTATATTTTAACTTTTTAATAAAGAAACAAATCATAACAAAATATGTGATATTTTTTTTAAAAATCGAATAAGACAAATATTCAAATGTAACTTAAATATCAAACAACCATGACAATTTAAGAACGGAATGGATGAAGTATACATACTCTCATCAAAACATTTTTTTTTGGCTCACTGAGAATTACTACTAAACGGAAGGTGTGCTTTCTTGTTCCAGGTGCAAAATAGGATCTTGAATATCGCATATAACATGGTGAACGACCTGTGTACTCCGATTCCCGACCAGTCGGTGTTGGTGTACATCACCATCGGTGATGGAGGGAACCAGGAAGGACTGCCCACCAAGTAAGCTACTAAGCTCTCGTTCATTTCCCTATTGAATGACAAAACAAGTATATTTTCGTTCTCTAAAAAGAAAAACTAAAACAAGTGTGTATGTGTCATGACATGCAGCATGTCGCAGCCATAGTCTAGGTACTTGCATTTCAAGAGGCGAGCTTCAGGCACGGGGACAATTGAGGATTTATCCTCCTTCCTAAAAGTCATTGCCCAATTATCCCTCTTCCCACATTTCTTAACAAATTATCCTAGTTCTCTACAAAAAATTTATATTTCATCCAAATCACTTATGTGCCACATCAGCACCTTTTTATTTTTTGAAATAGAAAGGTCATATGTAAAGTCGTTTATACCCCTGAGGGAAATAATTCAAATGAAATTTTGAACTCCAATCCAAATTCAAACTCAAAAATTCAAATTCAAATTCAAAAATTCAAAATTCAAATTCAAACACGCAATTCCTATCCATGTATGTGGTGCTAATGTCCATGTATATGGTGCTATATCTTCATCATCCCCATCATTGGACGGGTCTTGACCCTGACCATATTGACGGCTAAAGGATACGAGAACGTAGATCCATCCGAGTCCTCATCAAAGGAACATACCGACTTGGAGTCGTACCCAGCGGGTAGATCCGTGTCATCGAATCCGAGTGGAACCAAAGCAGGGATTAGATCTGACAAGCTATATGATTGCGCCATAAGATTGGCTGCAGCCGAGTTGGATTGATGCTTGTCGAGTCCAAGCACTCCGTTGGAATCGGTGGTGAAGTCGAGCGACCCAAAGGAGACCTTGAAGTCTGGAGAGTACTGGATGATTGGAATTTCGACCATCGAAGTCGACGGTGAATCTCGGCGAGCCTTGTCCCCTTCCTGGCGTGCCAACTGTTGAGACTTAATCTCGACAATATATTTATGGAGCTACGTCGGAACTAAGAACTACGATGGTTAAAGACACAAGACGTCGAGTTATACAGGTTCGGGCCCTCTCGATAAGGGTAACAACCCTATGTCTTGTTCTGTGGTTTGTATTGCAATGAAGTCGATGTCCCTGTTAAAGGGTTCCCTGCCGCCTAATATATTCGGTCGGAAGGGGGTATATGAAGTGTCCTACTCGTAGTCTAGAAGGATTTACATAGAAAGTCTATCTCTAATAGCCTTGTGCTCCGAGCTGACTTGGTCGGTTTCCTTGTTGGTGTAGTACCCTGTCGGTTACCGACTCAAACTTAGCTATGGATACCCGGAAAGGGAAGCTTTCATTACTCAGAAATAGAATTACATTCATATTCTATCATATGCTCGATATATACTGGTGTGCACAGATGCTAAACGGCCAAATCCTTCATCTGATTTACCTTTTCATTATTTTTATAGAGTAAGATATATTAAATTGAAATGATTTTGGCTTTTTGGGTAACTTTTGAGCCAGCACCAAATATGAATGATAATTAGCACCTTAAGCAGTACCATTGCTAGCCAACCCAACAATGAACCGCGACATCTGGTAAACCTGAGCATAGCGGATCAGGCTGTTTAGAGATAAAGATAATTAAATAAGGAGCAGATTATAAGTTTACAAAGTCAACATTTTCACAAGATGATTCACAAGACACCAAGGATTATTAGGAGCACCAATGGAGCATATATACAAAAATATTCTAAGCAACCGGGAAGCACTCATATAGCAAACATGTAGTGTTCTTGTTTATCACCTGATCAGCCGCTTTACCTGTGCAAACACAAACAAGAATGTTTTACGTTCTCCATGACAGATGATCAACAAAAGAGAAAGGCAGGAAAGAAAAATCTGTTACTAGAGGTTGGAATGACTTATGAGATCCATGTCCGCTAGTGCCAGGTTCTAGTTCTACAACATGCACATCAGCTTGTCCGCGGGCTGTGACGAGCATGTTGGAGCTACAACGACTTGTAAAGTTCCAATTGCGATGCTATCCGATACGAAGGGTGTAAGCGTCAAAGACATCTGCTTCGAGGGAGCAATGCGTGTGCAACGATGGCGAGCTGATGTTCTTCGATAGAGCAGCCATAGGAGGGCCAACAAGAACAGGGCTTGCTATTTGTTTGGCCGGAGGTAGGTCTCCACAAGCAAGAGCTCCTCTTTGCCACAACAGAAGGGGTGTGAGCGGCGATGTACCGTACTGCAGTGCCTATGCCACAACATGTGCAGGCTTTGGCTTTGGCGTTCGCTATTCCGATCCCATCCTAGAAGAGGCAAGCGGCCATGCGGTGATGGAGGCTTTGGCTTTGATGTTGTGAAGAAGGATGCCTGCGGTTATAGAGCAGAGGAGGGGCGGCCCCAATACAATGGACAGGACGTGCTCGGATGTATCTTCCTTAGCTCACGCTAATCTCAATCTTGACGTCATTGCGATTTACAGATCGATATCGAACTTATGGAGAGGGGTTGACGGGTTGGGTCAGGGCTGATGTTTCACACGGAGCAGAATTTACGTCTAATTGAAGGGGGCAGAGGGCAGATAGATACTACCACACTCAAATTAGAGAGTAGTAGAGATATGAGAAAGTGTACTATTGATGTTTGAATTGTTTTTTTTTGTAAGTATAACATGGATATAAAAACTTTTGAAAAAAAATGTCCACCAACATAATACAAAATTAGGACGTCTGTACTACACATTTAAATCAAATTTCAGTTTGATATTAATTTGAATGTGTTTGAAACTTGCAGACTTCAAAGTTTCACTTGAGGTGCAAACTTCAAAGTTGGCCTGGCCCATACATGAAATTGTGCTGTCTTATACACGCAATTGGATCGGGTCACAACATGAAATGGACATGGCCTAAAATACTAAATAGATTTGGCCCTTAATGCTATAAATGGTCCAAGCCCACAGCCATGTCAGAATTTATTTATTTTACGATGTTCTAAAGCTAGATAGCAACAAAATACCATGTCATGAGTTAGTGACGAATTAAAGATTGTCGCGGTAACATTGCGAAGAAAAATGATAGAAACACCATTGAATATCTTTTATAACGGACATCCAATGACAAAAATATTTTTGTCACTTGAATGTCATAAATTCTATACTACGACATATTTTCTACATTCTGCAATAAAACTAAAACATTGTAGAATGTCATATTTCTTATAGTGTGGGTTAGTGATGTAACAAAAACACTTACCTCGGATTTTTGTGTGGTCTGGACTTGTTTGGACCCCCCGCGGACTTGTCCATGGTACCGACTAACAATTTTTGGGGAAAGGGGATAGCTTCTAGAGTCAAACAGAATTTCATTCCGGAACTCTGACTGAACATAACGGCTATATTATTGGGTCAACAATAAATAGACCCCTTCATCCTCAAAGCTCGGTTGGCCACTCCCAATAGCAGAAAAAGCACATAAGCACATCTAGCACTTCGAGCTTCCATCTTGTCCCCTAAGCTTTCCACTTCGATTCTTGATGGTTTGAGATAGGATTTGAGTGAACTAACTCATATTGTATATAGATGTATATAGATGGATGGAAAGTTGAGTCGGAGGGTAACACTTCTGGCATATTGAGTATATGTCTAATATCCATTGAGCATTCTCTGAATCCCATCTCCATCTTATCAACCCATTTCTTTATGTAACCAATCGCCCTTTCATCTAACTTCCCGTTGCGTGTAGCAGCAAGATGTTCGAGCTTGGGCAACCATTCCTTCCATCTTATTTGCACTTAGTTCCACATTTTTGGAAGTTAATTTGTTCTGCCTTGCATGTGAGATATAGTGGCTGGCACTGCGAGAGCATAATGGAAAATACAAATCATGTCAACCACACCACAATACAACATGTTTCCCAAATCTTTAAACTTGATCATGAACTGACAGGACAGTATGATCCATAATTCTCTTTGAACTTAAGAGTACGTTCCAACTCAGGCTCCTATTTACAAGAATGAATGTATAGGTATACAGTACAATAATATCTTGATTATGATTTAATTTCAGACACCAATGGGACTGCTACTTAGCCAATGCCGTCAATGTGACATGTATGTGTTGCAGACATGCAACACACAAAATGAGATCTGAAATGAAGAGCTCTTGTTGCTAGCAACGGCCATTCACCTTGATGCACTGCTGCTGATGCACTGAAACGAACTTATACATCCTCCAACCTTTGAAGTTCAGGGATCTTTAGTCATACCTCCATCTGCTCAATCTGGATTCTAGTGTTAGTAGTAGTGTATGTTGAGACGACATGGTTTGGTCATCAAGTTGAGATTCATTAAACATTTCTTGGTTGATCTGATTATTTCTAAATTATAATCAGTTTTTTAAGGTGGCATATGGATACGATGAGGGCACAAGGCAATAGTAGGATTGGAGCATGGCGGGTCATCGTGTCACGTAGATTTGTTCTGGTTCAAAAACAAACCAGTGAGTTGGATTACTAGTAGAGAGCACGTCACAACAAACCAGAATGATTTAAGTACACTGAGCTAGATAGATGTGTGGTGTCATGTTCTATAGAACATGCACATGAAAGTTGCTAAAATCCACTTTTCTTCCATAGGCCCAAATTATAATATGTCATAAGATAATAACCAAAACTCATAGTTTTTTTCTTCCTTTTACCTTTTTTGAGAGGGTCCGGGATGAAACCTCAAGGACATTATTCCCGGCTCAAACAATCTAAATTAAAAAAATATACCAATAGCAATCTTCTAGATAAAAGGAAGAACCACGTTTGGTTATACAGTAGAATCTATATATAAAATAAACAATACTAGCAAAAACTCGTGTGTTGCTACCAACATAACTCATGCCATATATTCATACAAATAAAAAAATATATATGATATTGGAGTATATAAAATAGTTGAAGTCTAAAATTCATGCATCAAGTATTATTATTGATTGTGTTGTCTTGATGGCAGCCAATGCGAGATGAGAAACTCATTGAGAAGGGAGGCGATGCAACGAGGGTTGTATTGATTGTGTTGTCTTTTACATTGAAATGTTGCATATTTATATAGCCCCATACGAGGGTTCCCATCCAACTTGATCGGTACTCTATCCTAAACCGATTTAATTTATCCCAAAACCTAAATTGCCCACTTCTAAGGAAAAGTACTATACTACACTCCCGGAAAACCGAAAATCACCGTGTGCCAAAAATTTTGTCGTGTATTTCTCAACGGGCACACGGCGAAGACCTCTTTTTTTCCGTGTGTCATGCTCATGGCACACGGCGAAAACCCTCTTTGCCGTGTGACTTACCATGACACACGGCAAAGAGCCCTCTTCGCCGTGTGCCTAACTCTGGCACACGGCAAAGAGCCCTATTCACCATGTGCCATGATAAGGCACATGGCAAACAAACAAAAAAAAATTGTCCAACATGTCTCAAACTTTTTCTCCACTCCACATATATTCTTTGGTACTCTATATTTTAATTTTGGGAATTTCTTTATTTGTGTACTATATTTAACCAATTAATTTTATTCAAATCATTATTTTTGTATAATTAAAATTTGAACTATAAGTGCATGAAACAAAAGAACAAAAGTGAGTCAAAAAATGATATTCATGATATTAAGGCTACTTTAAGACCTATCTATTAGTTGAGATGTAATTTGGAAAGTCCTATTCACGAAACATTTGCCACGGGCATAGTGTCAAATATTATTTAAATTTTATTAAATTCAAATAGAGTCTAAAATTATTGAGATTTCTCGGTATATCATTTTAACCTACACAGAGTCTATGGTAAATAGTTGATATGGTTTTGCATATTTTCTCACGTATAGTGCTTATAAATTGAAATTATCTCGAAGAAGATCAATAAAGAAAAGAGAGGGATGTGGTTAGATTCGAAATGCAATCACATTCGAATTCGAATTTTATTATAATACTTTTTCATAAGAAATAGACAATATATTATGCTTCATCTTAAGATTTGTTTTTTAGTTATTTAATTATATATTTTTAATCTATTAACTACAAGTATATATACAGCATTTTAATATTTATGAATTGAATTTCAATTGACTATCACCATGGCGACCACGCTCACGCCGACGCAGCGCTACGCCACGGGGGCGCTGCTGGAGCTCACGCTCCGCCAGGCGCAAATCCACCAGTGCGCGCACCTCGGCGGCTCTGAGCCGGATGACGAGGAGCACGCCAGCAGCGCCAGCTCCTCAGCCAGCAGCGACGCTGCATCCGACACTGACCTCTGGATGCAAGACTCCCGTGACCTCCTCCGCCCCGTCTTCAGGTTCGCTACCGCTATCTGTATCTGGACCGTTGTCTGTATCTGGACTAGAGATGGCCGCCTTCCGTCGTTTTTTTTAAAAGAAATATCGGTTCATGCTAGGTTCTTGGAGATCGACCCTAATGCGTGGGTAGGGCTGGAGGAGATGGCCTCGTCGCCGGAGGCCAAGCATTACATTAGAGCAGTACCGCGATTCCCTCCCTTTCCACACGATGTTGTGCTCATCTCACCTGACTAGTTATGTGCAAGTTTGGGATCACTACTGTCGCAGGGCTCCATTGAACGCTTCGATGTTAGGTTGGGACTTGGGAATTGAATTGCTAATCTGATTAATTCGGAATGGACTTCGCTCACCTCACCTGATTAGTTATGCAACGAGTTGAATTGCTGCTATTTACCTGATGACTTCTCTGAAATGCTGTTCATCTTCAATTCTGTTGCTCAGTCTGATAATGATGCAATGTGATAAGCATTTTTTATGTCATTTAAAGGCACGTTAGTATGATAATGATAGTTGCCCTGCAGTGAAGGCAAAATCAATCGATTTTCCTATCTAGTAGACTATTTTTTTTGCTTTAGCCTTTATTAACATGACTTCCCCCTCCTCCCCGACGATGCCGATTCCGACGGTTCGTGGGCCTTTTGATTCTTCGGAAACCTTTTCCTTCAATCTCAACTATTATGATGTGCTAATTATCTGTCAGGTGTTGCATTGTTGATTTGAAGTGCAGATGTTGACATGACTGATGGGCGGCAAGACCATGCACTAGCAGTGGAGAGAGTGGCGCCAGAGCTGGCTGATTTGAGGATCGAGCTCTGCCCCATCCACATGAGCGAGGGCTGCTTCTGGATGATATACTTCGTGTTGATGGATCCTAGGCTCACGAAGGAGGATGCTGAGATTCTGTCGACTCTACAGGTGATTTGCCTTGGCATAAATCTTGACGAAGTTCACTTAAGAGTGATCTTGTTAGATCAAAGGATTAGTGTGGGTGATAAATTGTCTGCTATGTGTGCATGCCTTGATGCTACTATGTTTGATTTCAAATTATTGAAGGTTACAATGACAAGGAAGTTTATAAGTGCACTGTGGTTAAGTCTCTACAGTAGAATAGGTTTAGAGCCCAGGAACTCAAAACTTTGTATCATAGTTATAGATGCAGTTTGTGTTTTTTACAAAAACTTTGTATCATAGTTATATTTCTGAAATGAAGAATTTATTTTTCCACCACTTGATTGTCTCAATTAGTTATTTCTTTGTCAGTATTATTATTATTGACAGTGCTAGCATGTTTTATTATTTTTTTATTTTTTCATATAACCTTTGCCGTGTGCCCAAAGTATGGCACACGGCGAAGTTTGCGACTTTACCGTGTGCCTAGCACACGGTAAAGTCGCAAACTTCGCCGTGTGCCACCTTTAGCACACGGCAAAAAACATTTGCTGTGTGCACGATAAAAAAGCACACGGCAAAAAGGCTTTTGCCGTCTAACCTACTCGCCGTCGGGGCTTCGCCGTAGGCCACCTACAGCAAAAACGTTGCCATGTGTAAAAAGGGTTTTTGCCGTGTGCCTACAGCACATGGCAAATATAGAGTTTCTGGTAGTGCTAGATTAAGTTGGTTGTATTTCTTCTTCAAAATAGCTCGTTCTTTCTTCTTCTCATTCGCTTCCAGTGCGACATGTGGCACTGGTAATCAGAAGTATACCTGGGCATTTGGGCTGTGTCAATTGGCCGGTCCAAGGCCCGGTGGTTTTTGCCCGGCACGGCACGATCATCAGCGGGCCTGTGTCGGCCTAGCTTGGTCCACCGTGCCGTGCTTGGGCTGACCCCCAAGCACGGGACACGACCTGAAATGAGAATGACCCGGTTACAGCCCAAATAAATAAGACCCAACATCATATTTTCTACATTGTGTTTAGTGGCCCACTAAAAAACGGCCCATACCTCCTGGCCTTCTTCCCTTTTCCTCCTTCCCAATCCCACCCGGCCTCACCTCCCCACCCGACGGCTCACCTCCCCAAGGCGCAACTGCCGCACCGCCACCACCTCTCGTGCACGGAGCGCCACCGCCTCGCTCCCCGGCGGACCGACTCGTGCGCGCCCGTGTCACTCCCCGCCCGCCTCTCGCGCACGGAGCGTCTTCACCTCGCGTCACGGTGCACCGCCGCCTCATGCACGCTGGCCTCGCGTCACGGTGCACCGCCGCCTCGCTCCTCGGCGGCCAACTCGTGCGTGCCCGCCTCGCACACCAGCGTCGTTGTCCTCACGATGGGCTTCAGCGGACTGCCGGGCTTGCCATGCTGCCAGGCTCATGGGCCATTCGGGCCGGCATAGCATGGTAAACTATGTTCCATGCCGTGCCACGGGCCTACCCCTGAGCCCATGGGCTCCTTCGGCACGGCCTGGTCAGTTCGCCGTGCCGTGCCGGCCCGGTAGATTATCGTGCCGGGCTTAAGCGAGCTCGGGCCATGCCGTGTCGGGCCGCCTGAATGCCCAGATATAATCAGAAGCCACTCCTCTCCCAAATGTACACACGTGTGGCTCTTCTGGTCTACCAAGTCACACAATACCCATGCTATTGACATGCAGACCCATCTAAGTTTGGATGTTAACAACTGTTGAATGGTTTCTCCACCTATTTTTCATCGTGTTAGACAAAGCTACACGGTCACTCAATGCTCAATGCTAAGTTAAGAGGAGGCTTCCACTTTTCTAAACACTACAACCATTTATTATCTTACATGCGTGTCAAAACTCCAAACCAAGAACCAATCCATCATTACGTGTGTTCTCCTCCAGTTTAGTTTCGTGGTGTAGCACCCCCATCAATATATTCCATTTCCATGCCCTCTTATGTTGACGTCTCGTATCCGCACTCACTTTGACCAACCGCCCATCCACCCTTTTGATCCAAGCCGAGAAAAAAGGAATCACAAGCGTCATCCATTCTATTTCCTCATCTAAAAAATTCTAGAAGACCATATTGCATCTAGAATCATCCCAACATATCCAATCAAACGAGTAATGTGGATTACTTCATCTTCAAAATGCTAGATGAGAGACGGCCATATATTTCATCTATTTTTGCCCTCTAACCAACCATATATTGAAAGGGTGAGTCAAGGGCATTTTTGTCAATCCAAGGTGCCTAACTAAAAACATAATAAAAAAATGAAATGATGTTTTTGAACATTGTTGATATTCATCAGTTCTAGTGCCAGTAGCAGTGTAGGTTGGGACGACATGGTTTGGTCATCAAGTTGAGATTCATTAAACATTGCTTGGTTGATCTGATTATTCCTAATTCACAACCAATTTTTCAAGGCGGCATATGTGATGCTGATGAGGGCATGAGACAATAGTAGGATTAGAGCATAATGGGTCATCGTTGTCACGTAGATTTGACCTATTTCATAAACAAACTAATAAGTTGGATTATATATATTTTTATATATAAAAGTAAGATCCTCACACGCAAACACGAGCACACACACACACACACCAATTACATGTGATGAGGCGTTATGTATAAAGACTCTTTTAAAAGAAATACAATATATGGTATTTCTCAACCATATTAAATTATAAAAATAAAAAGTTGGGCAATAAAATTTATGCACTAGTTGGAGCTATGGCACCAGTTGAGGGTATGCCATTCAAAAGAGCTTCAGTGATGTATAGGAATGGATAAATAGTTGACTCGGAGGGTAACACTTCTGACATATTGAGTATGTTTTCAGTATCCATTGAGCATTCTCCAAATCCCACTTTCATTTTATGAAGTCATTTCTTTAGATAACTAATTGCATGTTCATCCAACTTCCCGTTGCCTATAGCATCAAGGCGTTCGAGCTTGGGCAACCACTCCTTGCATAGATTAATGCTAGTATCGGCAAACTTCATACAATCATTCACTGAGTAACCTTCTGTTGTGCTATTGAGGTGGCGTAGCTCACTTAGGTAGGACTGCAAATGGGTGACCAGGTTGTTGGTGGCAGCAATCACAATCTTAATGTGGTTTCCATGGATGGACTCTGCATGCGGAAGGAGGGAATCATATCAGACCTTTACATACTCCGTCTGCGTAGTGTTGCAACAAGCACGGAGGAATTCGAGGGCATCTGGAGAAGGTTTGGCTGCCTCCGCTGGCTGTAGCTTTGTTTCAGCAGCTATACATATTGATGTCATGAAACTTGTTGCAATAACAATGACAAGGAGGGAGGTAACAACCTTTGATCCTTCACCCATTACGACGTGGTTTGGATACATATTCATACCATATAAAATATTAGCACCAAATTTATATAGGTTTCATGTTTCTATTTTTTAACTACATGATCTATTAATGGGATGCTCTTTAGTGGAGAACGTTTGCTCATTGACTTTTTATGTGCGTTCTAATCACGGAAGTCCAACAATTTGTTCATTACTTCCCTAACTATTTATAGATTAGATCTCTAAACACATTTTTCTAAAACAATTACAAACATAATACAGATATGAACAATCATACTTCACTAAGTAATGTATACACTTAGAGTCAACTTTATTTGATGCTCAAGCATCAAGAACAACAAGGAGATGTCACGTAGCATTCAATTTCAAGGTAGCGAAAATAGCATTCACTTTGTTTCAAAGAATTGAAGGCAAAATAAAATGCAACAAGTGTACATCTAGGGTGCATAAATCTCTGGATGTGTTTGCATGTCTTATGTAGGGCACTGACTACTAAAAGTATAGGCAATGAGTGTGATCCACCACTTCATTGTTTCACCTGAGGCAAGGCTAGAATGTATCATCATGAGAAACTCACCCTGTAAAAATTAAGACAACTCACATATATGTTCTAGAAAGCTTAAAATACATCTACACAATCTTTCTCAATGATACCGATATCTGCGATCTTGTAAGTCAGTTGTTTATCTTCCACCAGTTCATATCTACGATCTCTTTATTTTAGTGGAGGGCGGAGGTGGGGGGGGGGGGGTTAATTTTTCTTTTCAAAAGCTACTAGACACTTGAATGGAGCTGTGTTATGGAAAAGTTCACTCATATCATATGCAGGGTGAAACAAAGCCATTCAAGTCATACAGCCACCGGTACCCCACACCCTACATGGCTTCTGGTAGCACGGTGCCTTACAGGTTTTCCATCAAGAGGGCTTCTGCTTACATCATCATACGGGCATCATATGGTATGCGCTTCACAAACTTGACCTCAGTTCATATAATTTTTTCAATGAAAACAAGAAAAGTGTTCCCAGGAAAATATACTCCTCAGTACAAGTGGCTCAAAGCTGAGTTCCCTAAGGTGAACCGAAGTGAGATGCCATGGCTGATCTTCATCATGCACACCCCGTGGTACAACAGCTACAACTACCACAACATGGAAGGCGAGACCATGCGGGTGATGTATGAGCTATGATTCGTCAAGTACAAGGTCGACCTCGTGTTCGGCGGGCATGTGCACGCCTATGAACGGACGGATTATGTAAATATATATACTTCCTTTGTTTTTAAATTATTATCATTGTTGATTTTTTTATTATGTTTGATTGTTCATTTTATTTCAAAAAATTTATTCAAATATATAAAATTTTAAATTATATTTTATCCTTTTTAATAAAGAAACAAATCATAACAAGATATGTGATATTTTTATAAAAAAATTGAATAAGACAGATATTCAAATGTAACTTAAATATCAAACAACCATGACAATTTAAGAACGAAATGGATCAAGTATACATACTCTCATCAAAACATTTTTTTGGCTCACTGAGAATTACTACTAAACGGAAGGTGTGCTTTCTTGTTCCAGGTGCAACATAGGATCTCGAATATCGCATATAACGTGGTGAACGGCCTGTGTACTCCAATCCCCGACCAGTCGGCGCCGGTGTACATCACCATCGACGATGGAGGGAACCAGGAACGGCTGGCCACCAAGTAAGCTACTAAGCGCTTGTTCGTTTCCCTATTGCATGACAAAACAAGTATATTTTCGTTCTCTAAAAAGAGAAACTAAAACAAGTGTGTATGTATCGTGACATGCAGCATGTCGCAGCCGCAACCGAGCTACTCGCATTTCGAGAGGCGAGCTTCGGGCAAGGGGACACTTGAGGATTTATCCTCCTTCGTAATAGTCATTGCCCAATTATCCCTCTTCCCACATTTCTTAACAAATTATCCTAGTTCTTTATAAAAATTTTATATTTTATCCAAATCACTTATTTTATGTGCCATATCAACACTTTTTTATTTTTTGAAATAGGAAGGTCATATGTAAAGTCATTTATACCCCTGAGGGAAATAATTCAAATGAAATTTTGAACACGAATCCAAATTTGAATTCAAATTCAAAAATTTGAAATTCAAATTCGAACACGTAATTCCTATTTCAAATGTGATTTCGAAATTCAAAATTGAAATTTGAATTTTTTATTTCGAAATTCGAATTTGAAATTTGATTTTGATTTTGAATTTTTGATTTTGATTTCGAATTGCATGTTCGAATTTGAATTTTGAATTTGAATTCGAATTTCATGTTCGAATTTGGATTCGTGTTTAAAATTTCATTTGGATTATTTCCCTCTAGGGTATAAACAACATTACACATGACCTTTCTATTTTAGAAAATAACACTACCACAAATAGGCTCCATAGCGGCGGCAGCCCAAAGGCCACAGCGGCGCGGCCCAAAGTGAGCCGCCGCTACAGAGCCTAGGGGGCCTGCCACGGTTTAAGCCGCCGATACAGAGCCCCCTATAGCGGCGGTTGACATTGTCAACCACCGCTATAAATGGCCCAACTTTATAGCGGCGGTTGACAATGTCAACCGCCGCTATTTAGGGTATAATAGCGGCGGTTTGAAAATTCCAACCGCCGCTATAAAGTGCCCAGCCTATAAGTACCGCGTTCCGATAGCTCCTCTGTTCACTCGAACAGTGGCGGCCCGAAGATTTGGGCAAATCACGAATTTTGCAGAAATTTAATCTTTGAGGTAAGGGGAACTCATCCCATTGAATTTTTTGTGTTCTCATTTTGAAATCAAGTAGAATTTTGGGGTTTAAGTTTGTTAGGTTTTCATCAAATTTTGGCTAAATTCATTCAATTTGGATGGTTCTATTTGGATATAGTTAAAGCTTATGAAGGCATACATCATCTCTTTTCATCGCTACACAAAAAAATTATTATATCTAGCTTGTTTTATGTCAATAGGAATCTAGATCTAGTTTGGTTTTTAGAAGAGAGAGAAGGTAGTATTAGGGCAAGAGGGATGCTAATTATTTTATTATTTCTTGATAAAAATTAGATAGTATATAAAATAATTTTGATGCTTGTTTGATTTTACCTTGCATAATATTTCTCAATTAATGTATATTATATTTCAATATTTAAATATTTAGTGAATATTTAAATTTTTTGTTACACATAATTAATTATTTAATTTCTAATATTTTGGACAGATTGTGGTAAAATTTAAATAATATATAAAATAATTTGATGCTTGTTTGATTTTACCTTGCATAATATTTCTCACTTAATGTATATTATATTTCATTGTTTAATATTTAGTGAATATTTAAATTTTTTGTTATTAATTAATTTTTGGGTTTCCGTTCAAGGTCGTTCGCGATGGATAGATCTTGGATATACGAGGCACCTAGATCGGGTCCCATATTTTTACGAGAAGTTTCTAAATTCATCAAAGCGGCCGCAGAACATGCTCGAGGTGAACGGACGACTGATATATATTATCCGTGTTTTGTTTGCAAGAATCAGAAGTTGTGGAATGATATAGAAGTAATAAAGTCACACTTGGTGCGGAGGGGTTTTGTTGAGGGGTACACGAGATGGACAAAACATGGTGAGAACTGTGTGATCGATATGGAATTTGATGAGCATATTGAAATTGAAGTCGAGGCTGTCATCGCCTCGTGCAGATGTGATGGATTCGCTTGGTGAAGCTAATTTTGATGTTGAGGAGTTGTTGTGTCACATTGACCCGTAGGTGTTGATCAATGCTGATACAATTAAAGGGCTTGATAATTTTCATAGAATAGAGAAGGCATCAAAAGATCCATTATATGATGAATCTAAGGGATGTGGTAAAGAGTTCACCGTGTTGCGTACTGTACTTGAGCTGATGAAGCTGAAGGCCATGCATGGTTGGTCGGACGCTAGTTTCACGGATTTGTTGGAACTTATTTCCAATGCGCTACCGAAGCCCAACTTGTTGCCAAGGACATACCTTGCTAAGAAGATGATTTCCCCACTTTTGTTGGGCGTTCAAAAATTCACGCGTATCTAAATTATTGCATATTGTATCGCAAGGAGCATCAGGACGCTGTGAGATGCCCAAGGTGCAAACACACTCGATACAAGAGGAACAATGATTGTGACGCCGATGGAGGCGTGAAGAATACAAGTAAGGGGAGAAAGAACAAAAGGAGTTCTATCGTCGTTGATAGTGATGACAGTAAGGTTCCTGCTTTAGTCATGTGGTACTTACCCGTGGTCGATCGCATCAGACGCTTGTTCACCAACCCTAGGGATGCGGCAATGATGACATGGCATGCACGCGAGGGAGACGGTAAGCTCAGGCATCCCGTAGATGGAACACAGTGGAAAAAGTTCGATGAGGATCATGGAGACTTCTCTAATAAGAAAAGGAACCTACGGTTTGCATTGAGTACAGACGGGATGAACCCATTCGATCAAATAAGGAATCCGCATAGCACTTGGCCAGTAATACTAGCAATGTACAACATTCCACCATGGTTATGAAATAAGCGTAAGTACCTACTACTGACCACTCTTATATCTGGGCCCAAAGAACCTGGTAACGACATAGACGTGTTCTTAGTACCATTGTTCGAAGACCTGCAGAAACTACGGTTGGAGGGGGTCCGTAAATGGGATGAGTATCTAAGAGAGTATTTCACGCTCAGAGCAATTATTTTTTGCACGGTAAGTGATTCCCCAGCACTAAGGGCGTTATCGGGACAGGTCAAAGGAAAGGCGGCATGTTTCGTATGCGTTGATGATACATCCCATGTGTACCTTCCAGCATCCCAGAACCTAGTGTATATGCGAAGCTGCCAATTTTTACAAGCAAAACACAGGTATCGCGTGATGGCTAGACACTTTGATGGCAAAGTTGAGAACGAAACCTCGCCGTTGTACAGGCAGGGTCATGTTTGACCTTGTTAAAAACATCAGTGTTGTTTTTGGGAAGCTGGTGAAGGGAGTCAAAAAGGCAAAAGGTCTCACGCCATTTAAGAAGAAATCCATTTTCTACGAATATTTCAATTATTGGAAAGATTTGGAAGTGAATCATGCATTCGACTGGATGCATATTGGGAAGGGTGTATTTGACAGTAGTAGCGGACTTATACTCGACCAACCCGGTAAGACAAAGGATGGACTCAGCGCACGTAGAGATCTTGTAGTGATGGGAATAAGATCAGAGCTCCATCCACAAGAAAGAGCAAATGGAAAGTACTTTCTCCCCCCGATAGCCTACACACTTACGAATGAGGAGAAAAAAGCATTCTGCAAGTGCCTCAGTGGGATTAAAGTACCGACGGGTTTCTCATCGAATGTCAAGAATCTTGTAAACATGGAAGAGTTAAAGATAAGCGGGTACAACACTCACGATTGCCACATAATGCTTTCGGTGTTTCTCCCTATTGCTATCAGAGCTGTTAAATCACCATGGCTAAAGTTGGCTGTAACTTGCCTTTGCTACTTCTTTAACACGGTATCGAAGAAGGTGATAACTGAAGACGAGTTAAATGACCTACGAACCCACATGAAAGAACAATGTGCATACTTGAGATGGTCTTCCCTCCATCCTTTTTTGATACGATGGAACACTTCATGATTCATATTGTTGACCAGATCTTTGCATTAAGCCCCGTCTACCTACATCAGATGTTTCCATTTGAGAGGTTCATGTATGTATTGAAACGCTATGTACGTACTCATTCACATTCAGAGGGTTCTATGATCGAGGGCTACACAACTGAAGAGATCATCGAATGTTGCTCAGATTACATTAATGATGGTGGCAGATCAATTGGACTCCCGTGTCTCGTCCTGAGGGTAGATTATATGGAAAAGGTACGAAAGGACGTAGATCGTTCATTGACTGTGACTTCAAACGAGTGGACCAAGCATATTTTCGCGTATTGCAACAGACACAGATTGTGGGACCGTACTTTGAGAAACATCTGTTAGAGCTCCGTCAGAACAACAAGGATGCAACGGATAAATGGATCATAGACGAGCACAAGCGCTCGTTCACATCATGGTTTAGGTCCCTAAACCTTCCAAGTGGCGAGTCTGTGGAAGAGAAAATGTTGAGAAGGTTAGCTAACCGCCCAAGAAGAACCGTGGTTACCTTTCAGGCATACGACATCAATGGTTTTACCTTCTACACCCAACAAAAGGATAAGAAGAGCAAGTGTCAAAACAGCGGTATACGAGTAGAAGCCATTGACAAAGAGGACCAGGCGACCTCGTATTACGGGTACATTGAGGAAATATAAGAACTAGACTACGGTGCAAATTTACAGGTTCCCATATTTAAATGCAAATGGGTGAAGCATCCTAATGGCATCGAGATAGATGAATATTGTTTCAGAATTGTTGATCTTAACAATGTTGGTCACAAAGATGACCCTTGGATACTTGCCAAGACCGTGGAACAGGTGTTTTATGTACTTGATCCAAAGGACAAAAAGAAATACATTGTTGTTCCAGATAAAAAAAATAATCATTGGAGTGGAGAATGTGGAAGATCGAGATGACTACAATCAATATGACGAGGTGCCATGTTTCATAGATCCGAAAAATTTTAAAGTCTTAGAATTAAGACTCCCATTTGCTGGCGGAATGCCCTACATGTGCACCGATCACTGCCAAGGAAAAGTCGTTCAAGGCTAACTCAAGCATCATGTAATTTTATTTTGTTAAGTACCTTTTATTATTCCAACATTATATTATGTTCTATGTAATTTATACTATAAGTAATAATGAACTCAGGGTTTCTTTTACAAAATATACTAGAGGCTAAAATAAAACTAATAATGAACCCAGGGTTTCTTTTAAAAAATATACCAGGGACTAAAATATAACTAATAATGAACTCAGGGTTTCTTTTAAAAAAAATACCAGAGGCTAAAATATAACCAATAATGAAATTAGGCTTTCTTTTAAAAAATATACCAGGGGCTACAATATAACTAATAATGAAATCAAGGTTTCTTTAAAAAATATACCAGGGGCTCTTTAGCGGCGGTTCACAACACCAACCACCACTAATGCTCTTTAGTGGCGGTTGACTTCTTGAGCCGCCGCTAAAGAGCCCCGCCTTTATATAAGCAGAGGCGTGGCGGCGCCCAAACCCTAGCCGCGGTGGAGAAGAAGACGCCATCAGGCTGCCCAAGCACCGCCGCCTCCTCTCCCGACCGCATCGCCTCCTCCTCGTCCTTCTCCGAGCACCGCCGCTGTGGCGCCCCACCTCATCCCCGAGCACCACGTCGTCGGCCCTCATCGTCCTCGAGCACCGCCGCCGTCGGCCCTCGTCGTCCCCGAGCAACGTAGCCTCGGCCCCCCACCTCGTCCCCGAGCCCCACCTCGACGGTCACCGTGTGTGCCCCCCTCGACCTTTCCCGAGCACTGCCACCATGGCCCGTGGGCCCCCTCCTCATCCTCGAGCCTAGCCTCGACGATCACCACATGGGCCCCCCTCGTCCTCCCTCCTCGAACTCGTCGACCATCACCACGAGGGTCTCCCTCTCCTCCGCCTTCTCTCAGGTAAGTGCCGCACCCTCTTCTTCCTCCCCTCTCCCCTCCTGTCTGACGCACTCCTACCCATCGATGACTCTGTGCTCTATGCTACCTTCTCCTTTAGTGCTATGTGCTCTGTGCCCATCGACGACTATGTGCTCTGTGCTATGTGCTCTATGCTAAATCACCATGTGCTCTGTGCTATGTGCTCTATGCCCTGTGCCCTGATATTACTTACTTGGTTGTATCTCCTGTTTTATCCATCAGCTTGGCCCTGATTGTAGCTCAAGCAATTTGGTGTGTATCCATCAGCTCCTGTTTTATCCTTGTCAAATGTTGTTGTTCATTTTTCTAATATATGCCAGCAGCTATTGTTTGATCCTTGTGTATCCATCAGCCCCTATTTTATCCATCAGCTTGGCCCTGATATATGCCATATACTTGTTGTCGATCTTTAGCTTGCTGCTGTTGTTGATATCTGCTAGTGATATATATGGTCTCATTTAGCTGTTGTTGTTGGTATCTATTGTTGTTTATTTTTCTGCTATATATATGTGCAATGTTGCTGTTGTTATGATATATATGCCATATACTTGTTATCGATCTTTAGCTTGTTGTTGTTGTTGATATCTGCTAGTGATATATATGGTTCATTTTGCTGCTGCTGTTAATATCTGCTAGTGATATATATGGTTCATTTTGCTCACTGTTAGCTCAGAATGGCAGAAATCAATTTACATAGTTGGTCACTGCTTGTTGCTATATATGCCATATACTTGTTTTCTGCTATATATAAGTGTAGAGAGAAAGCTTGTGTGCACCTGGTGCACACAAGCATTCTCTCTAGGCTTTTTATTCAGTAAATTACATATAAAAAGTCTAGAGAGAATGCTTGTGTGTACTGGGTGCCATAGTCTATCTATACCTTTTATTTACTTGTGGCCATATATATGCCATATTACTTACTGCCCTATAGTCTCTCTGTACTTATTATTTACTTCTATTCTTCTCCTAGTCTCTCTGTACTACTTATCTATTCTACGTAGGCGATCTATGCTCAATGATGAAAGCGGGCTAAGTGAGGCTAGTGTGGCGACATGGACCATATCCTAGGATATTGGATACATGCTGCTGTATAGGTCAAGGATCTTAGAGCGTTGGAAGGCCGTTGATTCGGCAACCCGCACTGAGAGCAAATTTTGATTTTCCTATTCTTCTCCTTGTCTCTCTGTACTACTTATCTATTCTACGTAGGCAATCGACCCATGCTCAATGATGAAAGCGAGCAAAGTGAGGCTAGTCCAGCGACATGGACCATATCCTAGGATATCAGATATATGTTGTTGTACGAGTGAAGGATCTTAGAGCGTTGGAAGGCCGTTGACCCGCACTGAGAGCAAATTTTATTTTTCTATTATTTTCTTTTGTTTTCTTTGTCTCTATGCTCAATGATGATATATGCATACTCCTTGTTTTCTAACTTAGTCATCATATCTAACATTAGTTGTCAAAGTCTTCTCATCATCATGGACAATATGCCCTCTCAAGAGGAAGACGCCCTCAAGGCGCACTCTCAAGCAAGGTCGTCTTCAGACGATGAAGGATCAAGCGGACATTGGGAAGAACCAGAAGATCCGCATCCTCCATTACCAAAGGAACGTCGATTGGGAAGCCCGGATCCTGATTTTGTGCCTCAAGATGAGGTATCTTGTCAAGATGATTCTCTCATTTGTTCAACTAATTTGTAAACTAAAATCTACTACTTATATCCTAGGGCCTCCGACGAAGTGCCCATCGGCTATTTGCAGCTGAGGCGATGATAGACGAGGCCCTTGAGCAGCAAGTGGAAGAGGTGCCTGCCCAAGTTGCCACACAGAAATGCAATCGCGGTCAACACTCCACGAACAACGCAGAGGGCATCTACGAGGTTACTGCACTAGACCCCAAAAATGGAGAACCGATTGAACCCGCTGGTGTCAACGCCAAATGGCGGAACCGTTGCGGCAAAGTCCATGAGGGACCATTGCAAAATCACGTGGCAAGATTGGCGCCAAGTCCCGGATGGCAGAAAAGATGATATGTGCACTGACGTCACGGCAACCATCCGGTTCCAGCCAGTAGATCTCGAGAGAGCCAAGAAGGCCACAATGTCCACTCTCAATCACATCTTTCGAGATTACAAGTCCAAGCTCAACTGCCAATACGTCAAGAAAAATCAAACTTATTCGACAAGCATGGAAATATTAGTCAGCTGGAATGGGATGAGTTTGTTGAGTAGAAGACGAGCAGTGCTTCAAAGGAGCTCAGTGAAAAGATGGTTGAGCTAAACAAGCAAAACAAGTTCAAGGCATGGTTAGGTCCGGGTGGATATAAAAAGAAGATTCCAATTTGGAGAGAGCAGGAAGCCAAGCTCCGCGCGAAAGGAAAACCTGATCCATTGCCAAATACCAATGAGCGTACTAGGAACTGGGTGTATGGTCGCTCTGAGTTAACTGAAGAAGGAGAGATCATTGTGAAGGATCACGTGACAAGTGAAGTCGTGCAAGCCTTGAAAGGCCCCATTGCGGCGCAGACGGAGGCTGGTCTGTTTACACCGGAGTATCACAAGGATGAGCTAGTGAAGGCTATTGGGACCAAAGAACATGGTGGTCAGGTACGAGGAGTGTCATCATCGGCAACATGGAAAGAAGGTTTCTCTGAAACATCCTCACACCTCTACAAGAAGCCTACATTGCATAAGAAAGAGCAAGAAGATAAAGCCAAGGAGGATTGGAGGCGACAACTTCTTATGTTTGTTATCGACAAAGAAAGCGGTCGTTTGGACCCCAACCTGCAAGCTGCGGTGGATGCCTTCATACGTGGTTCATCCACATCCACGCAGCCATCCATCTCCACGCAACCATCAGTCTCTGGTCAACCATCAGTCTCCATGCAATCAAAAACGGATGACATCACTGAGTATGCTCCTTGCGAGTTGCATGTGCCATTTGGTTACAAGGGCAAGACGATGAAGGTTGCATTGGGCACGGCATTTCCAAGAGAGACGCTCCATAACAGGGATATCCCCCAGGTTACGTGGCGCGTCACCGTGTCAGAAATAGTACCTGGCTATGAGGACAACGAGATCGAATGCCCGATACCTGAGGCGGGTATAGAAACTCTCCAAGATGCCCTCGGCTCTTTCATTATTTGGAAACATCGTGAGTTTTCCTCTCACCACGAGTTTCTCCACCCCCGTGTCTAGGCACGGGTCCTTTCGTGCGAGCCAGCCAACCAATACAGGTGGACAGCCGTCTCCTATGTCTGCGGCAGCCTCGGGAAACAAGCCTCAATCTCCTCAAGCGGAAGCCGACTCGACTCACAGTCCTATGAATCTATAGTGACAATGAGCCTCTTCTGCATGATTGTTCAACCTTGGGAAACAATCCAAGTCGAGCCTCCATCAATAGCGTTGCCGGCGGTTCAAGTTCTGGCTCCGGTAATCCAAGTCCAGCCTTTGCGTTCAGTCGTCGTCAAGGCTCGGTACTCCCAAAGACGATTACCGGTTTTGACAAAGAGCCAAAGGACCCAAAAGCAAGAAATGATGTTGATAAGTACTTGGCTGGATTGAAAAACGTCTAGCAAGCACCAGTAAGTCGTCATCGAAGAACAAGATCCTCGGGATAAAGTGTCGTACGTACGATCACATTTTGGACACTCCTGTGGACGATGTGGACTACCCGACATTCAAATTGGGTAAGCCCCTTATATCAACAACATGTACAAGAACCTTCCGTGGGAGATGCAAAAGTTGCATGACTGGTAATGATGGCGTCGAAGGAAGAGGTCACCGCAATCACTTGTAGGATTCCACTGAGGTGTTCAATGAAGAGGACGATGAGCAAAACCTTAGGCCTAATTTTGGTGAGGCTGTCCACTTAATGGTTCGCCTAGGTCGGATGGACATCACCTTCACTCACCTTGTGGTGCATTGTAAGTTTTCACGTTTGATCTACTTCGAATTTCAAGCCCAATTCAATATCTTACCTTATATCTTTTTTTTGTTAGCATTGAACTATTCTTTATCCAAGAAGAGGGTTGAAGAAACAGATTCGGACAGGTGACCTATCCTCCACCCGAACCGCTATCCAACTAAAGCAGTATAACACCAACGCGTAAATCCGGATTCCCTATCCATGATAAGGACACCGAACAGAGATAGTTGAAATTTGAACGGGGCGGTCATGAGAAATGAAGCAAGGACTCGGGTGGTTATAATGATTTATGCCAAGTGCTTCTTGAAATTTGTTGCAAGATAGACAATGCTCTTAGCCCACTACAACTTTCGGAGTAAGTTGGACCACTACTGCCTTCGTCATCTATCAGTATAATGAAGTTCAATCCAGTCGTAAGTAACCTTGTTGTCAACATTCTTGTATTGATCCATTGGATCTGTTTTATGATCATTCCCCAAAATGGGTACCTTTCTCGTGCTAGACTGTCTCGACTACGACAAGAAGTTGTACAACGACATGGTGGAAGTCTAGATAGGTAACAAATTACTCTATGTGTATCTGAATGATAATGTTAATATCATCTAATGATGCTTTTGTCGACGTTTAGTGCTTACACGAACTATGTCATAGCGGGAGGGGCATGTCATCAAGACGGAAAAAAGAAGATGTACTTCCGTCATAAGTTTGGGTAAGAATTTATATGCATCACTACATGTCTTTATCGTAGTATCCATCATATAAGTGTAACTAACTTGTGTTCTCTACTACCATTAGTGCTTAAGCAACAAAAGGGTAGTGTGCTTTGCGGCTACTACACATGTGTGCTCGCATCTAGCTCTTCATCTTACCTAGATCATATCATGAGGAGTCTAATGAAGAGGTAAAGTTGATTTTTTATGTTTATTTTACTTTACTCGAATAGTGAAGTTTTTTGAGATCTCATATTAACATACTCTACTCATGTGACACAGAGGGCCCATAAGGGAAAAGGCACAATGGGCTACAAAGATGAAGAGGAACGCCGAGATCAGAAAGGGTATGATTCCTCAATCACGCATTTACTTGAGTACAAATGACATGTATCTAGTTGTAGCTTCTCTTTGTCGTTTTATATTGAGAGAGGTGATTAGTCCAGAAGGGAAGTGGTTTGACTCAAATAGTGAACTAGCAACAAAATATAGATCCCTTTGTGAGTGGGTTGGTTCAAGAGCACCATATAAGGCTAAGTATCAAAGAAAGATGAGACTAGCATTAGGTCATATAAAATATTTGTAAGCTCAATTGAATATTTTGATGACAATGTTGTATATATTATATGATGAGATATAAATATCTGTGATAAGATTGTAAATACCTATGATGAGATGTTGTAAATATCTGTGATGAAATTTGTAAATTTTTGTGTATACAGAATCTGTGATTTCTGTATATTTGCTAAATTTTATTTTTTTTTTAGAAAATAACAAGTAGCGGCGGTTGATGTTATGAACCGCCGCTACTTAATATCCTCTATTAGCGGCGATTGAAGGTGTCAACCGCCGCTACTGATGGCTGACAATAGCGGCGGTTGACATCTTCAACCGCCGCTACTAATATGTCTGTAGCGGCGGTTTATATGGGTGACAGACCACCCGCTGCTACAAACGCATATTTGTAGCGGCGTTTGCATAGCGGCGGGGTGGCCTGCCCGCCGCTATAGGCCATTTCCAACCGCCGCTACAGTGCTTTGTTGTTGTAGTGTAAAAAAGTGCTGATGTGATTGACATATTATAGTGATTGGACAAAATATAAAGTTTTGTAAGGACCTAGGATAAATTATTAAAAAAATTGGAAAACGGGATAACTGGACAATGACTATTGGAAAGAAGGATAAATCCTCAATTGTCCCTTGGCACGCAATCCTGGACATCAAGAACTGGATGCGCGCGCACTACACCTGGCACATGAAATTGGAATTCAAATTCAAAAATTTGAAATTCAAATTCAAACACGCAATTCCTATTTCAAATGTGATTTCGAAATTCGAAATTGAAATTTGAATTTTTTTTCGAAATTCGAATTTGAAATTTGATTTTGAATTTGAATTTTTGTTTCAAATTCGAATTGCATGTTCGAATTTGAATTTTGAATTGAATTCGAATTTCATGTTCGAATTTGGATTCGTGTTTAAAATTTCATTTGTATTATTTCCCTCAAGGGTATAAACAACATTACACATGACCTTTCTATTTTAAAAAATAAAAAGTACTGATGTGACGCATAAAATAAGTGATTTGGACAAAATATAAAGTTTTTATAAGGACCTAGGATAATCTATCAATTTTTTTAAAAAAGGGATAACTAGACAATGACTATAGGAAAGGAGGGTAAATCCTCAATTGTCCCTCGGCACACGATCCTGGACATCAACTGGATGCACGCCCACTACACCTGGCACCGGAACCAGGATGGCAATGTCGTGACCGCCGACTCCGTGTGGTTCACCACAAGTATTGGCACCCCATGGAGGACTTCGTCGCCCACCGGCGTGATACTTGGATGGATTGCACGTGCCGACTTGTCATGTTGATACGCCCGATCCTTATTGATTGGTTGACGATTAATAAATAAGCATCGCCACCAATGCGAGCCTCGGATGCATGGTCGCAGCGAAATGTATCATCGAGTTCGAGTGGCTCTACTCTCTCAATCTCTGGTTTGTACATACAGAAGCAAAGTGCCAATATCTAGATGGCCTGCGGAATAATGCCGACGCGTGCCTGCTCAACAAATACACACTTTCTGCTCTCTGTGTCGAGTCAGACGCTTGGATCTGCCGCATGTTAGCTGAGATTCATCATTCAGTTTAATTAGAATTGTAGTCCTCACAATATTAATTTGAGAATGGAGTGAGTAAATTCCCACCAAGTATTTCAGTTTATTAGAACTGTAGTCCTCACAATATTAATCTGATTTGGAGAAAATGATTCAAACGTCGATTCTCTGTTCTCTTCTCTCTTTCTAATAAGTCAGTGTGGTCGTCTATGACCAAAATTTTGTGTTCGCACCACACGTTACTTCTTCACATGTTCTTCTCTGTTTTCTACAACATGTAGAGTTTGTTTTCGATAGGTAGTCCTGGCCAACAGGCCGTGCTGGGCAGCATGGGCCCGTTATGGGCTGGCCCAATAACTAAATGAGCCATCATGATATGATTATTTTTGGGTCGTGCCGTGCCATGCCGGTCCATCGTGCCTACCCTAAGCCCAAGCACGGCATAAGCCTGTTTAAACGGATCGTGCTGTGCCTTTTGTCTGACAGGCTCCAGGCTGTGCTGGGCCAAGACTCAATTAAATTATATGTTTTATTTATTCTTCTAAATTTAATTTTACATGTAAAAATATAATTTTATCAATAATTTAAACTAAAAAATATGACTTTAGTATAAATATTGAAATATTAATCATTTTACTTCATGGGGTGTCGTGTTGGCCGTGCTTCACGGGCTATAACGGGCCTTAGAACGGGCCCTTAGGCCACGCTAAACGGGCCATGCTCGGGCCAGCCGTCGTGCTTGAGGTCAGACCCAAGCACGGCCTGTCTCGTGCTTCGTGCTAACACGGTCCATTTATTCTGGGTCGTGCCGTGCCTGGTCCGCTCCAAATGGGACCGTGCCTCGTGCCGGCATTTAGCACGGCTAGGTGGCCAGGTATATCGATAGGTCAGTTCAATTCTAATCCAGTTTTGATTCTTAATAT
>MU847516.1:0-69299 GCA_032690845.1 Eleusine coracana subsp. coracana
ACACATAAAGGAGTATTCATCCACCTCCATCCACCATCATCCATATGCTAATTCTCTGCACCGGAAGATAGCATCATTCATTTCATCCACAAATAAAGTGATTCATCTGCTTTGAGAAACCCCCTCTCTAATTATGCTTATAGAAAGAGACATGGGGTAAAGAAAGAGAAAAAAAAAAAGAAAGAGATATAGCCCATGTTCTCAAGTTGAAGAGAGGGAGCATTTCAAAAGGAGTACCCATCATCACCTTTTCCATCCATCCGATCCATTTATGTTCATATGCTTGATTACAATTCATGACTTGTTTTCTCCATGGATCCAGTTTTTGACTTAGTAATATGAGACAAACGTATGCCTTCTTTATTTCCCTATCTGAGCTCCACATAAGCCATATTTAGAGGTCAGATGAAAAGAGGCAAAGTCGAATACCTTGGTGAGGAACCACACATAGTGAGTGATCTGAGAGAATCATTTGAGGAGATGACCATGATTTGTTTTGAAAATCTTGTAAAAACCCAAGTTACTCAGCAGAAGGAGTAAAGATGACTAGAGTCAACACCATTCCATTCTTCAATCACTCAAGGCGATGTGATAGATGCTTCAAAGTTCATGGGTGCAGGTATGATTTGGAATAATTTGCATGGTAGTCTTGTATCAAAGAAGTTATGATTCACCTTAGTCTTTATTCCTTTACTCGAGGACGAGCAAATGCTAAGTGTGGGGGTTTTGTTGACGGTCCTTAAATGCTAATCTGACAATCAATTACCTGCATAAAACATATAAAAATAACCAACATAGTGGTAGGAGTTTATTCTAACAATTTCACAAGTGTTGGTGAATATTTGTATGCAGGTGATTTATAATCAAATTCAAGAAAATATCACAATTTCAAGGGTATAAATATTAGAAGCCCATAAACATGAAGTGAGAAGTGGTCAAATAATATACTAGAGATCACCATATTGAAGCTCTCGTCGAGCCGATCGAAACGCATATATAACTTGCTTAAATCGGACTTCAGATGTCAGAGTTATGAAGCACAAAAGATCAGATGTTTGGGTTGAACCAACGCTGATGTCAATATGACATCAACACATGCGGGAGGGGAATAGAATGATGGTTCAGGTTGCTTGGTGAGTGGGAAAGCTCATTACTTGACTCCTAAGAATAAGGAATATTCTAGGAATATTCTCTTATTCTTAGGAAGGCTTCTCCACTCCCCTAAGTCACTCTCACATAACTAGAGCATCTCTCTCTCTCTCATTTTATACAATACAAGAGAGTTTAGAGCTCCACCCAAAAGGCTTTAGCACTGCAAAGTGTTTAGAAAATAGGGAGAGAGTGAGGGAGGTTCGGGAAGCGCCGGACCTGTCGACGATCTTCCCCATGCTTGTACCTTGATGGATGCTTTTCTTTTTTTAAGTATGTATTCGTGTTTCCTCTTTGGTATTTATGTTTCCTATTTAAGTAAGTTCTTTATTTATTGCTTACGGGATCATCGCTCTATTTAGTTAGAGTATCTTAGTCTTCTATAAGCGTGGATCCGAGACTAGGATAGTAATTGAGAGTGTAGACGTGGTGTCTAGACTAGAGGTTACCTTTGTTTGTCGTGTGCCTCACGGTTTGTAGAGGTGGTCGGTAGATGGTGATAACCCTATCCGGTCTTAGTAATCCTCCACGTTCGGGTACGTTCATAGAGCTGTTGGCCGGAGTCACCTGTGGATGCAGGGGTAAACCGGTGCCCGCAGTAAGCAGTACTGACCGAACCTATCTTACAATAGAATCTTTAACCATTATGAATCCTCTCTACCCTTTGCCTACCATATTCTTGTTGTCCTTGGACGGACTAGCTTAGAAGATTATAATACACACGTTCCCTGTGATTCGATAACCTGGAATACTCCTAGGTGAAGTGCTACATCAGTATCCGTGTGCTTGTGGATTTATCTGTGATCGTAAGAAATACCAACAGCCATCTTGCTGCCTCTTCTAAGCACTCGTCTAGAGACTTGTCTGTGTCGACGACACCAATAACTTCAGTTGCCTCTCTAAAAGTTGGACAAGTCACACCACGTACAGTTCTAAGATGAGTGAAGGATGTAGCACCCCGAACATGGTTAAGGAGCACACGCAAATAATACCTTTCCCCAGCAGCGATTAGCATAAACCATACGTCTAATTTGTCTCCTTGTGTTCTTTTGCTTAACCCATTTTTTTTATGGTTTATCCCAACGAAACACCTCTGGAAACTCTCTGTACAGCAGCCTTCTGGCACCTGGATCCACTGAGTTCACTTTGAAGTATTCTGTTAGCATTGATTTTTTGTGCCTTCTCACGTTGACTACTTCTCGCAAGTCATCTTCTGGTTTGTATGCAACCATGTGCATGCCAGGTAGATGCACAACAAGTTGTAGAACTGAAGGGGACACCTGGTTACATACAAGCTTAAACAAGTTAAGAAATTGCATAGTTTTGGTCGTGAACACAATTTGCATTAGCGCACACAACGATTAAAATTGATTCAAATCATCCCATTCCAAATAATTACCTGATACAAAGGAAACCCGTAGAGCCTGTATGTAGATTCAGAAGGAGTTACACATCTCACATGTAGTCAGATTTGGGTCGTAACACCACCTAAGTAAGATGTATTATGGTGATATAAAATTCTATAGAGAAAGACACAATCAATAGAAATACAGACCAGGATTGTTATCTCCGTTTGGAATCAAGCTCCCATATACCGGAATCAAACACAGGGTCCTCAACAGTACAAGTAGCAGTCCCGTTAGCTTCTATCTGTGAGGTGTAAGACTCTAATTGTCAATCGCCTTCGGTTAGTCACACATAAGGATGATGCTGGAACGGAATGAAATAAATTGAAAGTTAGATTGACATACCCGCTCGTTTCTTGTCTCTGGATATTACATACACGTCACGCTTTGTTCACTTCTAACCCTCCTGGCATTGTCCGACAAAAGTGAATACCGAAGCCTTTCCTTCGCTGCCTTTGTCTGGCTCTTGGACAACAACCTGCAAAACAAGGGGTCACAATAGATGGAGTTTAATAATCAGATGACGTGTACTTGTAGAATTTGACAATGTAATTCCAAATTGAGATTAACCTTGTATTAAGCTCGGCCCATTTCCTGCATTATGGACGTTCGCATGTCGGTTCGTCAAGGGGGCAATTCACCTCTGTGTAGCCAACTATCTGCATCGCTGTCACTACCATCTTCCACCATTCCAACCGAGCTAATGGTGTTCACCAGCGCGAACACATTTGTGCAATTAAGAGGAACCGATGGTGAAGAACCTAAATCAAAAAGGGGGTGAACACCATCAAAAGACGAAACACAAATACAGGAGATATTTAAGCCCAGCCATTAAAGGAAACCTTGTTGTGCTGCGGCTGGGAATGCATTTTCGCTAGCATCCATTCCTAATTGACCTTTTTTGCGTTGTCTGTATTTGTATTGGTAATTTTGTGCCTTCTTATGCTTTCTCTCTATTTCCTCCTCATCAACTATGACAGGAAATAAAGGTCTTGATCAGTAGATCAACGAAAGCGAATGTATTAAATTTAGGAACTAAAATTAGGTATGAACCGTTTGCTTTTATTTTTTTGCATTGTTTGTAATCACATTGATAGTCCCGGGGTTTTTTGCGCCTAGCCTCTAACACGGGATCTTCATCGGCACCCCGCTTCTTGTTACCCGCGTCATTCTCTTGTCCAGTGTTTGCTGTTTGAGTCACAAAATGCATAAAATAAATCGTACAAAATACAAATTTGAAAACTTTAGAGTTACAGTTTTCTAAATCATCATTACCTGGACAGTTAGCACGTGCTTGAGGTGTTGGAGATAGATTTGTCAAATCTGTGAATGGAGACCTGCCTGAGTTGACTGTTGTTTCACGGTTCGGCCAGGTTCCGTCTGACATGATTATGGTTCTAATATTGGGATCAAACACACACCAAACATATTGAATTTAGCCTCGTTGCCTAATCAAAATGTAGATGCCAAATAAATAAAATTATGCCGGTTAAAGACCTAGGAGCAGGCAAAGATTATCCAACACCGAAAATAGCAAATCCATATATTGTTAGCAGAGTGCAGAAGTACCTTCAGGACCGAATATAAAAACTTGCACATTTGAACAGCTCTAACACATAAAACCATTACCAATCCCCCCTCCCTGAATCGTCCGCCATTAGCCAGAGATGTCGTTACGGCGTATGGCACTGCTAGAAGATGTTGAGGAGCAACACGCACCACAGGTATTCCTCCACTGCCGCTGCTCCATGCACTCCTCCGGCGGCGGCTAGTTACAGAGACATCTAGGCATGATTCCCGCTGCCAATTTTGCTAGTCACTACCTCCATTCACCTGGATTTGAGAGGAAACCAACTGGATCATCAAGTTTACACAACGTTCAGAGGAACCACCAAATAGTAATACGTAGTCTGGTGCTTATTACCGATCACCCTGCCATTTATTGGCGTTGACGAGCCTGGCAGAAGGGTGTGGCGGCGAGGACCATCAACCAAAGCACAATGACGATGCAGGAACCCGGCACCGCGAGAAGGATCAAATTGATGTGGTTTGAAAGGATGCGGGGGTTCCCCGAACGGCGCTCGATCAAGATCCTCTGCGGGCAGCAAAGGACCGTAGCAGGGAGTGTGGAGGTTGGGGGGAGGCGCGGTGAAAGAATTCTGCGATGGAAAGGAAAGAATGATATGTGGACCCTGTGATTTCAGGAGTGGGTCGTGCAGGCGGGTGGATCTGCCGCGGTGAAAAAAGAAGCTAATTTGGTGGCAGACGAGACCAAAATAGAACTATGGAAGATGTAATGTCATATTTTTTCATGGGCCCGGTTATAATCTCATGGCTAGATTTAAATGGGGTAGGCAATCAAAGGCTAGGATATGGTGGGTATTAGAATTTTGTGGTGGATTTAGATGGATAGATGTTTAATATTTATAGTATAGATTTGGAGTTCTAACATTCATTTTTTATTTGTAGAATTTTCTATGAAAAGGAAGGTTGGATCAGGTGCAACAAAATACTAACTTGTGGTGTATGTCCTGGAAAAATTCCAACAGAATACACTATTAATAGAGATGAGAAGTATTTCCAAAACAAACGAAACTTGAGAAAGAAAGCAATTCCATGTAATGTAAAATGGTATCTATGAAAAACATAATACAAAAAAAAACTATTTCATTGTTCCATGTAATGTAAAATGTTGTTTTGTTTACTTTTTCATTGTTCCAATTATTGTACTATTGCACATATTGGCTTCAGATTGAGCCACTACACAATATAACTGTGACATGAGCAGCTCAATAATAAAGCCTAAATGGTTTCCTGTTCTCACCACTCAAATCAGAAGAGATCCCACCTGATAGACACAATAAACAATTAATAGAGCCGAATACCTGTCGGCCTAACTTCAGCAGATCTTTTTGGAAGACAGAGAATCGAGATCCAACTTCACAAGAGAGAAATCAATCTCAGAGAGAGAGAGAGAGATGAAAATAGAACAACCCCTGACGTAACATTGTTATGCAGAGCAGAAGAAAGAAAAGAAGAATTGCTGAAAGGAAGCCAGCTAATAAAAAATATATGTGTCTTCCTGCCTTAAACTTTCATTTCACAAATTATCAAACTATAATAGCAAAATATTCTTGACAATTTGTGAACTACATTAATAAAAAAAACATAACAAGAAAACTTTCATTTCAAATTATCAAGCTATCACTAGCAAAATATTCTCGACAATTTGTGAACTACATCAATAAAAAAAACATAACAAGAAATTAGCATAAGATTAGCCGCGTGAATACGTGAGCGTCTTGCTAGTTCATGTTACAATGTATGCTTGTATTATTACAGTTTATGTAGTAATATTATATTCAAAACAACGCACTATGGAAACAGACTTTAAAAGATGATGAAGCCAAATCAAATATGCATTATAAAATATAACAGGGGGAGTACTAATTTAGAGAGCCGAACTGTTGCTAGCATTAGGCATAAAGTTGTTCAAATTTTTATTTTTGTTTCAAAATCTGATTTCGTGGTGGACAATGCGCCAGGACTAAAGTGTTTGTCAATTTCAATAGGTGTTATTTTCTTTAAATGTGACCACATTTCTTTAGCACCGTGTTGAAGAGTAGAATGATTTTAGTGAGATGGATTATTAACTATAGATTATTCAAAACTAAGACAAATTACAAACAATGCATATTTTAAAAATAGACAAAAGGGTAAAGGCAAAAAGAAAACATGCATCTAGCTCCATGATCCTATCCATTCTCTGATAATAAAAGCACACCTAAACATATATAATATTGATAAATTTCTTACATGTGTGCTGCATGTGCTCAATTAATAATACAATATACTCCCTTCATACTTAAAAAAAGAAAGTCATTCTGGATATATAGCTGATTTTATTATGGTTGTGAGAAGTTGAACTAACAACCTCATAGGTTGAGCACTTTTGTTTTACAACACCAACCACTTAGGTGAGCCCATACTATTGATATGGTTAATTCTAATTAGTAAGTCACTGGTATATTAAATCATGTCCTAAATAATATTCTTTTAAAGTATGAAGGGAGTAAAAGATAAAGACAAGTCAACTTATGTATTATAAAATATAACAAAGGCAGTACTAGCTTCTTAATTTATGACTAATTAATTTTTGGCGCTTAGAGCATCTCCAAAAGCTTTCAAAAAAATTGATCCCAAAAGTGTGCTTTTGGGAGCAGCATAAAAATTATTGGAGAGAATTTTTTGTTTCTTCCAATAGTTCTCCTTAAAAATAGATCAGGATATTTTTTTATTGGGCCACGTCAGCATTTGTAACCACAACAACATCAATTATTTTCTAAATACAAGTATTGGGGTTCTCAATTTCCTCCCTCGTTTCTAGTTATAAATAAGGAGAATTTAGGAAGAGAATAAATCTGTGAGTTATTTATAGGAGTTGTTGTAGATGGGTTTTTTAGACTAAACTGTATTAATTTAATTAAAGAATTTTTTTTTAAGACTTTTGAAGGTGCTCTTAGACTCAAATAAATTTTTGGCAGTTAGGGAATGGCGGGAAGAGAAGGGTCGGGTGACATTTCGAAGAGCTGTCTGATCATAGGAAACTGCAAACGGTGCAAAACGGAGCAATAACCTATGACATAGTTCAACACATAATGGCCTATGACAATCCAACAAACACGAAAAGTCCTTTATATGACAAAGAAAACTCAGCGAAATCGTGAAAATTGAGAGCAGCGTTTCTATGTTTCTACTTTGTACTTACACCTATTGAACACTATTGGTACCATTTCTCCTTTTCGTAAGTGAATTGATCACATGAATATGACCTCCAAATTTAAGTTAGACAAGAATATTGCTTTGTGTTTAATAATTATATATCACAACAAACGGATCACGTGTTAAGGTATTCACTACTTTTTATTCATGAATCAAGATAAGATGACTTTTATTATGTGTTTTTTTTAAGATTATATAGTACAACTCAGACATTTACAATTCTTTATGAACACATGTATGCAAACTCTACTCCTATGAGCATCTTCGAAGACTGAGCCGATAAATCCTCTAGATTGACGAAGTTACTATTGATGTCTCGTTGTCGATAGGAACATCGCATATCACTAAAAGCACAATATTGTTAAATTCTAAGAAATTCGCTTTCCATGAAAAGTTGAACCAGGACATGAGATGGTACTAAGCCTATTATAACCAGTAGCCATTTATTGTGTTTTACCCCCCCCCCCCCCCTCATTATGTGACCTGCATATTCATGGAATAAATTAAATTTTCATTTATTTGTTATAAAGCTTGAATTATAAGTTCCCTACAAGATGCTGACCACGGTTCCTCTTTCCAAAGCGTTACATTTGGCCGCAAGCTAGCTTGTACAAGGATTGAGGGTGTACCTACCGTTGCCATAGTTCCACTAAACTAATCGCTTAGTCGTACACTCAACTGTGCGATCCGGTGACGACGAGACCCTCTGATACTGATGGGATTTGAAAATATCTACTACATGATCTATTTTCATCTCTCTCTCTCTGAGATTGATTTCTCTTTCATTGTCTCATGAGTCGTGAGGGAGACAATTATCTCCCGACACATCTGTCTGCAGTAAGGCTGCACCAACCACACACTGCTAAAATAATAGAAACGTACTATTTCCGTTCCAAAATATATGTATTTATTAATTATTAGCATCATGATTAATTATTTATTTTATTTAATTTATTTTATAAAAATATAAAAATAAATTAGTTATATATAAAATATATATACTAATAAAATATATTGTAATAAAATAAATAAATTTTTTATAAATTTTTCAAATAAGATAAATAGTTAAATATTATTCTTAAAAGCCAATAAATACTTATATTTTGGAACGGACGTAGTAATGGCCACGAGAATATCGTAGCGTGCCTCAGTTCTGGACATGACACAAGAACGCAGAAGCCAAACTTGCCTCTCCAATCTCTCTCGCCTGCTGAACCTGTTGCCGAAGCCAGCCATGGAGGAGAGGAGCTGAGTGCTGGTTGTGGGAGCCACGGGGTTCATCGGCCGACAGATCGTACGCTGGCCTCGTTGCCGCCGTGAAGCACCGCCTGTCCGGCGTGCACTTCCGCAGCCACAATCTCTGCTGCTGCAGTAAAAGTTCGTGGACGCCATCAGGGAGTTTATAAATTTGTAAATGTTTTTGAATAAGTGAACACAATTCATTCTACTAGTCCTTTAACCTGGACTATAGCGGGGCATCCGGGCCCCCGAAACGGCCCGGTCCGGCATGCTTTAGGGCACGGTCCGGTAAGGCACGACCTGATAAAGCACGCGGGCCCATCTGGGCCGTGCTGAACCGTGCTCTGGGCTTGGCGAGGAGCCCGTGGCATGACCCGACAAAGCATACGCCGTGTCGTGCCGGCCCGGTTGGCCCGCAAGCACGGCGGCACGATGGCCCGTAACAGGCTCTGATGCCACGGAAGGAGGAAGCAGGGTGGCATAGTTCGGGCGGTGGGCGCGCCAGCGACGAGGGGTGACCGGGCGATGGCGGATCGACGCGATGCTTGTGCGCACTGCAGAGCGATGACGATCGGATCGAGACGACGAGTTAAGCTGCGACGGCGGACCGAGGCGACGGGGGGGGGGGGGGGGGGGGGGGGTAGAGCGGCGATGGCGGAAAAGCGCTGGTCCATTTCTTCAAAACTATGCTTTTTCCAAAAGCTTGACAAGTAGAAGCGGTTGTGTTTGGCGTTCTTTGCTTCTAAGCTCAAGCCGTTCATCCTCAACGTCGACGGGATCAGAAAAGACGGTGATGGATCTTCTTGGGACTACAAGCAGCTCGGCGTACCTTGGTTCTGGTTCGATTGACGGAGGCAGGAATCGATGAACCTGGACCGACTCCGCGCGCTGCCGGTCTGATTCGCGCCGCGCTGGCCGGCTTTGCGGGCAGGACTGATGGCGGCGGTCGATTCGCTATGAGGCGGAGCGGATCCGGCTGCACAGCACCTCCGACGGTTGATTCGGGCGGCGACGACCTCAGTGGCGGCGAATCTCGACGCGATTTCAACCAGAGGCGGAGGCTCGACCCAGCGGCTGCGGAGGATCTGAGGCGGAGGCTCGAGCCGGCGGCAGAAGAGAAGGCAGCACGGCAGCAGAAGAGAAGGCGGCATGGCAGCAGTTCCACGCGGCAGCTTGACCCGGCCCTGCTCCAACTTGACTCGGCAGCATTTTCACGCAAAAGCTCGGGAAGCAACGTCCGACTCGCTTCTCGGCTTTTAGTTCATTTTCGACTTTGCTGAGCTTTTCTAGCTTCTGCGTCTCCCAAAAGCAACGCTGTTTGAGGGAGCTTCTCCGCTTTTCGCGTTTTGGAAACGTAGAAGCTGGGAGAAGCTCCCCAAACAGGCCCTATGTCTATTTGCTAAAACACACTTTAAATAACATAATATAATTATTTAAGAGAGAGAAAAAAAATATTCAAATGACCAAAGTACCTTTTCTCTAATTTAAACTTGTGTGTAGCTCATTTTCAGTTTATGACTTCATCAACCTATAACTATTATTATTTTAATAAGTAGAAGACAATTAAACAGTAAAATAAAGATTTGTCACATTAATTTTAAATTCATATCTAAAATATGTTTTTAGCAAATAACCATCATTAAATAGTGTATTCAGCAAGGTATAATCTCACTTTGTTTTTTTTTCCTAATACCAATTTCAAATTAAATTAGAAATGCAAAACTTGCTTTTTATCATTTATGCTTGAGATGCGAGTACGACTTCGGTCTCCGTATTCCTTCCTGCTGCCACCTCCTAACATTGTGCTGCTGGTCACGAAAATCTTCATGTCAGGTGACTGAAATTTTGCTAATATCTCAATCACCTTTTTCAGCCATTGGATATTGATCCAACCATTCAGTTTCATTCACTTGAGCTAAAACAAATATTCTCTGGAAAAATAAAAATATTCCACCTAACAACTAATTATTCCTTTAATAAAATTTCATTGTTCCAAAAATATGATCCAGTGACAGATAGGCACCTGACCAACCCTACTACTTTAAGTCTTTAACTCTGTCGGGCATCTCTTTTCTGAGATAGACACCTCACCAACCCTTAGAAACTTATTGACCTCCCTTCCTGTCTCAGATAGAAGGTGCGATCCAAAACTGCCTGCTGTCTCATCATAAGCATCAATCAATCCGTGCCAGCCGAGTCATGGAGAAAAGCCGGGTGCTCATCATCGGCGGCACAGGGTACATCGGCCGTCACATCGTGCGGGCGAGCCTGGAGCAGGGCCACCCGACGTTCGTCCTGCTGCGGCCGGATATCGGTCTCAACATCGACAAGCTCCAGATGCTGCTGTCCTTCAAAGCACAGGGCGCGTGCCTTGTGGAGGCATCACTGGACGATCACGCGGGCCTCGTCGTCGCAGTGTCACAGGTCGATGTGGTGATCTCGGCCATTGCCGGGGGCAACCACAACCTGCTCCTGCAGCACAAGATCGTGAAAGCTATCAAGGAGGCGGGGAACATCAAGGTTAGATTAGATGCCTATGTTAAAATTCGGAAATACATCATTTTGAAAAAGTTTCAAATATTTCCCATGATGCAAAATAACAGTAGTATTTTTCACAAAATTTCATACAACAAAAGATAGACTCAAAACAACTGCTGCACAAATCATTGGCATGTGATGTATAAAGCATATTTGTAGCTGCCCATCCCCATCCCAAGCAAGTAGTGACAGAAGTAACTTAGTGAGAGAAGCGAAGTCGGTGCGGCAATTAACTCTTCCACAATTTAGTTCTCTTCTACTGAAAATACGAAGTGGTGCAACTAGTAATAATGAACACAACAATACTGTGGATGCAGCGCTTCTTACCCTCCGAATTCGGAATGGATCCATCTAGGATGCAACATGCTCTTGAACCAGGAAGGGTTATCTTTGATGAAAAGATGGAGCTGAGAAGGACAATAGAAGAGGCCAACATTCCCCACACCTACATTTCTGCCAATTGTGTTGCTTCTAAATTTTGTGCGAACCTGTGTCAAATGCGCACACTTCTACCACCAAAAAAAAAGGTTCGTGTCTATGGTAAGGGCAATGTCAAAGGTAAAAAAAAACTATAACCATTTCCCTGCATCAGTTTTTTTCTTGGAATTCGGTTTTGTGATCCAGAGTCACGTATATTGCAATATGAATATATTGGCTCAATTGATATTCATTATTTGAGGAAGAGGTCATATCTGAATGGTTCAGCTGTTTAGTGTTGTCGTCCCTAGATACCTTTAGCGTCCTAATAATCTTCTATTTGTTAAAAAAAAAGGAGATGACCCTCAAATCTTGGTGGATAAAAAAAATATGCAAGAAATTCTTATAAAAAAGAAAAACATCTAACCATCAATCCTTTACCTACATAATCTACCATAGATAGCCAGCCATTAATCTGCATCTTGGTCATCCTTGATGGACTTTCCTGCTTACCGTACCTCTCTCATGTCCTAAGTCCTAACCACCTACAGATCGAAAGACACGTACGACACTAATATTGTCACCGACAGGGAGTCCATCTAGGATGCGATGTGATGTTCCAAACAAAACTTTCGTGCACCTGCAAGAACATGCCCATTGGTGTGTTGGAGAATATGTCAGCTAGGTGTTCTTCTTCCAGTTCTTCATCCGCAACATGCGGTTTGTTCCTCTCTTCAGCGAACGATTGACAGCCGCCAGCAGCCCAGCAAGCTATCGACCATGGTGGGCGTTGAGTGCACCTAGATTCCATATCTAGCATGGATGTTTCTATTAGACTGCCCATGACCAGAAGGCCTGGGCACCATTCCCGCCATGCAGGGGCGGCGCCAGGAATTGAGGATGAGGGGGGCCAAAGAGTAATAAAACAGCATAAAGGGGGGCCAAATCCAAAAATTACAGTGAATTACATGGTTAATTTTCATGTATAGTAATGATGTGCAGCAAGCACCCCCCCCCCTCCCTTGCCTCCGCCCCTGCCGCCATGTAGCCTGTTTGGTACTGGTCTTTTGGGCCCGGCAGCTCCATCAAGTGCACCAAAGTTCTATACGGCCAACAATTCCTTTGTTCCAAAAGATCCCCTAAGAGTTTTATGAAGGTTTCATAAAAAGGATTCCAAAAAATACAGGCGAACTGTTAAACTGCACTTTGTAGAATATAATAAAACAATTTTTTTTGAAGAAACAGGAGGGGAAATCCCCTACTGATTATATATTAGTTACACTGAAAATAAAGCAATTATTATTTTTCAAGAAACAGGAGGGGAAAATAAAATCTTTGTCCTATTACATTGAAATAAAACAATTATTACATTCAAATAGTTTTTGGAATGCATAATCATGGATGTTAGATATTGGATGTTGTTAGAACATAATGGATAAAACATGACAGGGGATTGGTGTCCCATTGTAACAAGCAGTCTAGACATCTCATATAGGTTTCATTTAAAATGTTTCATAATTCTCTGATGTTTTAAATGATTTATAGCAGTTTCAAAAAAGATTCACCTGACTGTACATTTTGAAGAAGTTAAAATTTCACTTTGGAGCACCCTCATCAATAAGATGAACAAATTTTATAGTGTGTAATAAAACAATTATTATCTTAACAATTTGGTAATTGCATTATATATTAGCCATTATAAATCGGACGTGGTTTTTTTAGATGATAACGTAGTCTGGAAGTCTCATATAGGTTGCATCTAAAGTGTTGCAAAATTTTCACATGTTTTAAAAGGTTTACAGGTTTCACAAATTATGTAAAAAGGATGAATTTGACTGTAAATTTCATAGAAGTTAAAATTGCCCTTTGGAGCAACTTCATCCTGATTAAAATGTTTTGTAGTGTATACTTATTTTGTGGCTTCAGATGTGTACCATGCTGGGTAATATAACTGGATATCAAAAACAAATAAGTGTCCTTTGATATCTAGCCATGTGCAACTGTGCGGGCAATTGGATTAGTAACTAAATAGTTGCATTCTACTATGCAGCGATATTCGTGGATGAAAATGATGTGGCAACATATACAATCAAATCCATTGATGATCCTCGCACCTTGAACAAGACTATATACATAAAACCACAAGAAAACATCCTCACTCAGAATGAGGTGGTTGCAAAATGGGAAAACCTCTCTAAAAATGTTCTTGAGAAAGTACATATTCCTGCTGATGAGTTATTGGCATCAATGAAAGGTAAGTACAAACAATATCGGGTACTGTAATATGCAATGTGTATGTCCAGCATTTTTTTCTGCACTTAACTAGCTCTGTCCATACTTTTCATAATTCCTTGCATGTTTAATGTGTTCATTTGCATATACTGGAAGGTGCGGACTTGTTCCATCAAATAGGAGTAGGGCATTTCTACCACATTTTCTACGAAGGATGCCTGACAAACTTTGACATCGGGATGAAGGAACTGAAGCTACTTGGTTGTACCCGGAGGTTCAGTACACACGCATGGATGAGTACATGAAACGGTATTTGTAATAAATAGGAATGTATATTTATAAAACATGTTGGAGGTTGGTCCTTATCTGAATTTAGGACTATTTTGTTTTGTATTTTGAGCACGCACCATGGATTGATGCATGTACAACACTGAGTTTCTTGTATGATGATGAGACGTTAAGCGAAGTAGTTCATAGTTGTTCCAACATAGACAAATACCTACTCATAACTCAAAGCTTTAGTCCCTATTTATTTGCTACGGATGAGTACTCTGCTAGGAAAAATATTACTGTAGAACAAAACAACCTGAAAAACCTTGAACATTATCATCTTTTTTTGTGTCCGCAACAAGAAAGAAATCCCGGTGAGCTGAAGGGAGATGAAATTTTTTATGGAAGGTATTATTAGTGAACAAATAAGCTAGCTCACATAAAATAATTTTATCTACCCCCATTTTACCAGGAAATCATACAAGTAGGAGATTATGCATTAATATCACTAAATGCGTAGATGGAGCTAGCAAAAGTGAGGTACTGAGGTTGTAGTAGAACGGTCCAATGTAGTCGCACAACTATGTAGAGAAAGTAGTTGATAAAAGTTAATATGCACTACAGCATGGTTCACTTTTAGCAACTGCGGATGGGTCAGTGAAAGCGCTTTTATATATCAACCTATATTTTTGGATAAAAATTTTATTGAGCCATAGCATACGCTACCAGAATTGGCATGCAAAGGGCAAAAAACACACGACAACAATCTTTGCCGTGTGCGGCCTACGGCGAAGACCCAATGACGACTAGCCCCGATGGCAAAGACAACTTCGCCGTGAGCCTTATGATCACTAGTAGAAATATGCACAATAATGATATTTTGCTAATGACATTTTGAAAATGCATCATAGAAAATGACTCTACTATGACGAAAAATAGTGGACCATCACAATAGATAAGTGATGAATTTTCTGTGATGAAATTTATGATGAAGTCTGAAATGGCGTCATAGAAGAGAAAACTCAGAATGTCATAGAACACCAGCCATAGTTTTTTAACAGTTTTGATTCATCATAGACCGCACCAGCTGACACGTGTGTCATATGTGGGTCCAACATTTCGACGTGGCCTGAGAAGGGTCTGCTAGGTCCATATGTAAGCTCTCTTGATCCACCCGGGCCCGTATTTTAGTGCTCTCGGTCCAGCATGTCATCGGGTCCACCAACCCCACATATAAGGGTTGTAGGTTCATCATTGCACCGGATCCACATGTAAACGCTTCCTTTTTAAAATTGTGGTGGGTCGGTCTATGGGGTCCACATGTAAGAGCTACCACTGCACTCCTTAAGTTTTATGTAATTTAAAATACAAACCACAACTGTCAGGTCTCGAACCCATGACCTGCCATAGGGAACGAAAAGTCTTACCACCGCACGAGGACCCCCGCTTGGTCCTAGGATTATAACATTTTCTTTTAATATTTCCATGCGGATGTTCGCTGTTACTGGACTAGGCCCTTTGTAAGATATTGGTGGTCTATGCAGATGTGGCTGATGCAGCAGAAACTAATGGACGTGCAGCAGACACTGATGGACGTGCGTGCAGACGACGGTGAACTTGCATACCTGTTTGTCGGCCGAGAGGGTGGACATGTTGGGCGAGGGACACTACAACAAATATAACTTTCTATGACAATTTTCTTGTGACAAGACACCATTTCGTCATAAAGCGTGTTGGGTTTATGACATTTTTGAGGAAATCGGGTGTTTTATGACGCAAACCAAAAGTCAGAAGAGCGGTGAGAAAGCTAGTGGGAGTGAATGCGTAATGCCCTCTGGTTTATAGCCTCGTAGGCTTATAGGCCTGCATGTGCAGATGAACAGGGACACTCCTGTTCGCTTCCACACAAAGCTTCGTTTTCACAAAAAATAGTGCACCGTTCGTTTGCAGTTCGTGTTCCGGCAATCATTCGTGTTCATGTTCATGTTCGATCGAGTCTGTTTGTGTTCTGGTTCGCCTTGTTTTTTACATAGACATATGTATTTATATTTATATAAACGAAAAACACCTAGAAAAGAAACATAGAAATGAAGCACATTATTTGTTCACTAACACATACTAACTAATTAAAGAAGCCAATTAATCTAGTCCTCCTGTGGAGCAAACGGGCGGTACAAATAAACCTAGGCGTCGAAGCCAGGCGGAGGCCCGTCCATGCAGATGTGCATGACATGGAGGCGCACCCCGACGCTGCTGTCACTCTTGAACGGGCAGGCGGGGCAGCAGAACAAGCACTTGCCAGAAGGGGAGATCCTCATGGGGATGCGCATGTGGTCCGCATCATTGTCATCGTTGTTGTCCTCCTCCTCCTCGTCCACCTGGGGAGCCGGAGCCAGAGCCGTAGCCGTAGCCGCAGGAGGAGGCGGCGAAGCCTCCACGATAGCATCATAGTCGAGCTCCTGCAGATCCTCCTCGAAGTCGCTATCCACATGCGAGGCCGGCGGAGCTGCTGGAGGAGGTGATGGCGGCACCGACTGCGACGACGGCAAGTTAGCCATGTCACCGCTGGCTCAAATCCAAGCCCGCTTGGGACACAGTGAGCGCGAGGCGGGAGACCAGCCACGGCGGGCAGCAGCAGCACCCTGCAAGCAATGATGAGCTACCATTACATAACACCATGAAACAGATCGAACAGAAAATCCCTGAGATGTATGGACTTACCGATGATGAGCCAGGGGAAGCCATCATCCTTGAGAAGTTACGGGGAGGAGAGAAGGCAGATCGTGGAGAGGAACAGAGGAGGCTTGTTTCTTCTAATACATTTTTGTGCTTCCTAATTATCAATTATTTCTATCTCAGAGAATATGTCGATTCATGCAATGCAATTTCGTGAGAACATGTAGACATGTGATGACTGTAATATGATGTGCACATGGAGAAAAATATTTTAAAATTTCCTAAACATTTATGTAACTTGGGATACATATGTTTCATCTCTATATCAGGTTATAGCTATAGACCCATGTATTTTTTGCAAGATACAAAAAGAAACAAGAAAACAACTGATTTTCCTATATTTCACACATTTTTATCTGCCAAGGTACAATGAATTTTAGGTTCTAATTTGGCACATGTAGTTTACATGATCCAATACACATGTATAATTTTTGTTATATTTTTTGAAAACTTTTAAGAAACCTAAGAGTCATCTTCAAGTGATATGGAGTATGGAAGCAACTTCACACTCAACGGAACACAAGTAAGTTCAATTATTGTAAACATCTATGCAGTATCCTAACATGTTCAGGTGAATAATATTTGTATATGTTCACAAAATTTGATAACCACAAACACTTTTGTCGGATATATGCAACTTCTTTTATGGTGATGGATATTAATGTTAACAAGTTTACAGATTTAAACTACGTTATCGGAATGAAAAAGATGCACGACGATTTTATAGGATTTTTTAAACAAAAATCAACTCATTTGGACATTATATGACCAATCTATATGTGTTTCAGTTGTCAATTGCAAATCAAAAATAGAAACATATTGTTTATCAAGAACTGGGAAGAACTGGAGATGAATTTAGACACTGCATGACATGTGGGTGCAGCAGGCGTCGGGCGCCAACCCGCGTGTCGAAATTTCAAGCCTCCAAAATTTTGAACATGAAAGATTGGTAATACTCCTGACTCCATATTTTCGGTTGTGAGTACTCAAGGGCATAACTGCCAACTCATACCAGACCGCATCAATCCAATATATTCCCTCCACTCGCCCCAAAAAATAAACTAATTTCACCTCCTTCTCCACGCCGGATCTCCCTCACACCGCCGTCCAGCACCGGTTCTCCACCTTCTTCTCCTCGTTCTTCTCCACGTCGCCGCTCCGGATCACCTCCTTGACCCCTTCCACTCTATTGCCCCAAACCGGATCTCGTCATCCCGCACTAGATCTCTTCCTTGACCTCTCTGACGTCGTCGCCCCACATCAGATCTCGTCATCTTCATTGTCCGCGACCTCTCCGATGCCATTGCCGTGCACCAGACCACCTCGTCATCCTCAACCTAGTCCATGCCGTCGCTACGCACTGGATCTCATCATCGTCATCGTCGACCTCATCCACCCTGTCGTCCCGCACCAAATCCGATCATCTTTGTCATCCTCGCCCTCGTCCACCCCGTCGCCCTGCACCGGATCTCCGCCTCCTCCTCCTCGGCCTCATCCGCACTATCGCCTGACACCATTTCTCCTTCTCTTTGTCGTCGACTTGGTCCACATCGTAGGGGCGAACCAGATCTGCTACTACTATCTCATCTGCTACCTCGTCATGCCGGATGGGAAGATGCGGACGTGGATGATGAGGGAGGCTACGGACGTTGCATAGGGAAAGGTATGATGAATAAGACTAAAGATATTATAGGGTTATAGATTGTTGACTTAATAGTTGTACTGTGCCAACAATTTAGTTTAGTACCGTCTAACACATAAAATTTGTTGCCAACTTTAAGAACCTCCAATCACTTATTATGAGCGGGAGCATGAGGGGAATGTCATGGTTAATTAATATTAAAACAATGGCTGATTTGGGGCTTCCTAAACTAGCGGCATCTCTTAGACCATCCTCAAATCCATTATCAGAAGTATCTAATTCATCAGCTTACCTTCCTAAAGCTGAAGAAAATGTTCAAGGGGGTGTTGATATGGACCTAGCGAAGGAGGAGCCCTAAAGTCTGGCAAATGAGGTTGATGTTTTGCTTATCCTTGTGGTGGTGGGAAAAGTAGATTTCTTTGGTGTCATTAGGATCCATTATTGTTGTATGACACATTGTCATTATCATGCATCACTGTTGTATAACACACTTTTAACAAATATGCTTTAACTATAGCAGGCTCCTTCTATACAAACTACGTGTTGCAAGGTCCGTGCAAGAAGGTGGAAAGACAACGTCGACATGCCTGGACATAGAGGGACTCGAAGTAAAAGAGTGAGGCCAGTCAACCCATCAAAAGCGTTGGCCGTGTCAGCACAAGATCATCCAATATACTACATGTAAGTTTAACAAGCATTTCGGACATTGTCTATGTGTGTTGCTGAAGGTGTCCATTGTAGTTTTCCCTCTGTTCATTTCATTTCTAGTCTCTGACTATGAAAATTATTTTCCTCTCTAATTTGCAGTCTTCTATGGAGACTATGCAAGAAGAGACTCCTGCTGATGGGGAGCCAACACTACGTATTGCTAAGGTTCTATCCAAGAGCAGCCACACCAGCACTGTGGCAAGGAATGCTGGTATATCACTATACAGACTGAAGGCATACCAAGAGGGGGGGGGGGGGATGAACCGGTAAGCTGACCATGAATTCTGAATATTTCAATTTACACAACTACAATCTAGCAATCATTGCAATCTAACAATTCTAGTGGGCCAAGACCCTACACATGCTAGTGTTCATGATGAAAGCAGGCGCAAAAGCCAAACACACTAGCCTATGAAAGCCATAATTCAACCTAATTACTAGAGCACATAATTGTGGAATAGTAAAGAGGGGTCAAGAAATGCTCATGATCTTTTTTCTCGAGGTGTCGGAAGGACGGCGCCTTCCCCTACTCCTTGTTGGACCACTCCCGTTGGAGTGCCGGTCCCTCCCGCCACCAATGTTGAGTTCTTGCCCACGAGCCCGCAATCACTCCTAGAGTGAAGACACGGTTCACGTCACTGATGCCACCAAGGCACAAGCTCGCCTCCCTCGAGAACTCGACGGACTCCCCGAGCCGACACGGGTGCTCACTATTGATGCCCCTTTCATCGGTGGGCTCAAACCGTATAAAAATGTGTGACGACTTTCACAACCGATCATGATATGCTTGATCACCAACACCTAACTAGTCTAGGTCTCATGATAGACCAAGAGTAATAATCTAGATCACACCCTCAAGGACACCCAAGCCTTAGATGTGCATCAATGCTCAAGTTACTCTCACTAGCACTCTCAAGAAATGCAATATCTCCTCCTAGTGCTCTCTTCTTTTCCTCTTGGCTCCCACCAAATGCTCCAAGCAATTCCACAGGCCAAGAGTGGTCTCTAAGACCTCAGCAATGAAGTTATATAGGCTTCAAACCTCTAACTAGCCGTTGCTCCATGAAATCATCTCTCTGGACACCATTGACCGGACTGTGCGGTCATTGCTAGACCAAACCGTCCGATCTCTCTAAAACGGCTCCCAGAGCCATTGGCTGCTCTGTCCAGATGATCTCTTTGTACTGATCGGACCATATGGTCACTCTGTGTCCTGTGCGTTTCAGAGAGCTCCAGTTTGCTTCATCTTTGTCTCGAGCTTTAGCCCTACTGACCAGACTGTCCGGTCACTAGACTATACCATCTGGTCTCTAGGGTATCCAAACTTGACAAATTCCTCGTAGACTCTTCTCTGATCTCCTAGTGGTTGTACAGTCTAGTCTCCTCTAACCCCTCTGTTCGGTCACTATATCGAGAAGCTGAAACTCTTCGTCCTCTCTTGACTTCGTTTCCCGGCTTCTCAGAATAGTTCATTGGCTTCTCCACTATCACCTAGTGCCTACAATTTCACTGAGCGTCCAAGCACATCACCAACTAGTGTGACCTAAGAGACATGACCTAGACCCCCTTAATAGTTCAGTTTTTTCTATGGACTCAAAGCCCTAACAACTAGAAAAATGTTCCCAACACTTGCTCCATAGCTTGTCCTTAGCTTTGATCCATCTCCATCAACCCTTGGACTCCATCAAGCTCACAAGCCTCCATGCTTGCAGTCATTGTCATCCATCGCCAAGGCCGCTGTCATCAATAATGTAGATATGGCCCGATCTTCCGAGAGGTAAGGGGATAAACTCAAATTTGGGGAACTCGGCATCGACGACCCAGCTTGAATCAGACACGATCCAACCCCGCAACCGTTACACCAAGCACAACTTGATTGTTCCTGCAAGCGAAATCGAGAATACAAGCAAGAGAGGATAAACACGCAATCTGAAATTGCAAATATGGATGAAGCAAATCACAAGAAAAGGTTCAAGCTCTAAACACAAAAGGACTAATCACCACAGTGGTGTAGAACAAGAACATGGGCCCTGGATTACTGTAAAAGGACTTATCGCCACAGTTACAATAATTCGATCAAGTTTCTCTCTGGAAAACTGAACTAAACAAAACCCGAAACTAAAAGATGGTAGCTACTAAGTTTATGTAGGAACCAGGGATGTCCTAGGGTTGGGGGCGACTAGGGGGGGGGGCGCCCACAACATGGGCTTAAGGCCCGACATGATACATGGCCAAGTTGGCCCAAAATAGGTGGCGCAACACCTTGTCATGGTCATATATTATGACTCACTACCTTCTGGAGCTAGGACCAGAAACAAAACGATGGCGTCATCGTCCCCTTTCCAATGCATCAAAGAACGCCTAGTTTGGACGTCGGATGTGGGAGATATCATCAAAACCGTGAAGGGGTGTCGGCTGAATCCGAGACGAACACGGCGATCGAGTTGGTGACGACTTGTAACTTGGGGAAGGCCATGATATGCGCGTATCCAGCATGGTGATGTCCTCATCATCCTCCCCTTCTTGAATTGGAGTCGCCCTCGACTCCATCTCAGCATCAATCTCCTGCAAAAGGTTAGTACTAGCAGAATGCAAAGTACAAGATACATGATCATCGTTAGAAGATATATCATGACAAAGCATAGTATAACAAGGTGCATCATGATTATCACAAAGTTCAGTAACAGTAGATGTCATAGCAAGAAAAGCACCTCCTTTTAACTGAATAGCCTTATGTTTAACATTAGAAAGGTGTTTGTTATCATGTTTATTCTCAGTATTTTCAGCAAGCAGTTTAAAATGACTTCTAATATCAGCAGGCAACAACGGACGCAAAGTAATATCCCTGTCCTTATGCACGAATGTATATGTATTAGTTCTACCATGGTGGGCAGCATCCGTATCATATTCCCATAGACGGCCTAATAAAAGCGAACATGCTTGCATAGGTACAACATGAAAATTAGCAGAGTCTTGATAAGAACCTACTAAAAAGTGTATGCGTGCTGATCGAGTTACCTGTGTCGTACCACTATTGTTGAACCATTTGATGTGGTAGGGCTGATGTAGTGCATGCTTGGTCAAGCCAAGTTTGCTTACCAAATCAGAACTTACCAAGTTGTTATAGCTCCTAGTATCAATGATGGTGAGAACACGACGGTCCGCGACAATGAGGTACATGTAGAATAAATTATTGTGTTGTTGTTCTTCCTCTTGTCCCACCTGAGTGGTCAACACACGCTGTACAATGAGACTAGAAAAGCCCGCGGTGGCAGCAATGGAATCAATGGTGGTAGTCTCCTGCTCCTCCGTCGAATCTGCAACAAGGTTAGGCATACGAGCAAATTCATCTTTAACATTACTACAACTTTCATACCCATTAGCAGTAGCGATGAAAGCACGACGACTAGGGCAATCCTTCATGACATATCCCATGCCCTTGCAGTGGTGACAAATAATGGGGTTGGAGGAGCCACTCCTAGTACCAGAAGTAGTAACCTTCTTCTGGTGTTGGTGCTGCACACTAGACGATTGCGCTGCAGAAGTAGGCGCAAGTGGAAGAGTTGTTGCTGGTGGATTAGCAACCTGACTCTTCAAGTTCTCTACTCCAGTGCGTTGCTGGAGAGATTGCTCAGTGTTGGACCTTCAAAATTGTTGTGGAAGGCGTCCCTGTACTTCTCGTTCAGCCTTAAGAGCAATATGATATAATTGGCTGAACCTATTCCACTCTTTATAGTCAATAATATTCTGAATATCACCGTTCAAACCACCAAAAAATCTAGCACTAGTTTCAACATCATCTTCATGTATATCACAATGTGCTAAACCAATAAGCAATTCCTGATAATATTCCTCTACTGTTTTACTATCTTGTGTCAAAGATTGTAATTTCAAACGTAAATCACATTGGTAATAAGGAGGAACAAAACGAGATTTCATGCGTTGTTTCAAAACAGGCCAAGTGGCAGGTATAGCAGCATTAGTATTGCAAAGATCATTCTACCAAAAGAGAGCAAAACCTGTAAACTCACTGGTAGCAAGTCTAACTCTATGCTTAGTAGGAACTAAATAAGAATTAAATTTCTGTTTAACAGCAAGTTCCCAATCTAAGTATGCTTCAGGATCAGCACTACCAGCAAAAGGTGGTATGTTAAATTTGGGCTTAACAAAAGTATCAGTATTACCACGATTGTTATTACCTCCCATACCGTGTCGATTACAGCGAAGACGGTCTGCATCACGGTCAAAATCGTCATCATCAACAGCTCGTTGAGGTGGAGGTCATCGTTCAACATCCTCAATTCGGTGGGCAATAGTGTTGATGTGACCCATCAACTCGGCAAACTTTGTTTCCATGAATGTACGCTGGTCCGCAAGAAGCTTCGTTAGCTCGACCTTGGACACGCAATCATTGAAGTCTTTAGGGGACTCCGACTCTCTAGGTGTCCCTTTCCCTTTCTCTGACATGGTTAGAAGCAAAAGATAAGACTAAACAAAAGGATTAGTCCTATCAACTAGCACGAAGCAGAGGGTGTAGAAAGTGGAAACAATAGCAGAAGCAATGTATCACAATCTTGCAAGTGTTCTTACCAAAGGCAAACAGGTTGACACAATCTGTAGTTGAGCTTGGGTGTAACTATTGCAAGGAAAAGACCTGTGTTATAGCTTGGAAGGCTAATATGTATGTCAGTGGAACACAATTCAATAACAAATAGTAGCATTGAATAAATGTCCAAAGCAGTGTCCTAATTTCTGGCAAAAAAATCATGTTCAAAAACAGTTGTGATAGCAATGGCAAAGGCAGCAAGGATCAAAACAAACTTCACAGACTTATAATTTTTAGGGCGGCGGGGGGGGGGGGGGGTGCAAATCAAAATCTTGATTTTTTTGTATGATTTTTCCACTATTTTTCTATGATAGAGGAACACAAAGGAAGGAACCACAAATTTTTTTTGAATTTTTTAGCCCAATCGGAGCAACGAGCGAAAAGTTATGCCTGTTTTACCAAAGGTATGTCAAGATAGGGTTTGAGGGGTGAGAGGGGGGGGGGAACAAAATTGGGTAGGGTTTTTTTGTTGGCAACGGATTGTGGGTGTGGTGGGTGGGTGACACGATGGTGAATTCAATGGAAAACACGATGCTGATGGTGGTGTGCAGCGGAGATCAAAACACAAACCAAATTGAAACACAAATTCAAACCAGCAACTGAACTCGACTAGGACACAAACTCAACACTATGGACTGTGAAATTAAATTATGCAAAGGCTAAACAGTGTTTGGGATTTTGGGGAAAAAAATTTGTAGGCTTTTTCGTGGACAAAAAGGTGATGAACACAAACGAATCTAAAGGGAAGAACATGATAATATCTCACGGGGAACCTAGAATCTGATACCACTTGATATAGATATGACCCGATCTTCTGAGAGGTAAGGGGATAAACTCGAATTTGGGGAACTCGGCGTCGACGACCCGGCTTGAATCAGACACAATCCAACCCCGCAACCGTTACACCAAGCACAACTTGACTGTTCCTGTAAGCAAAATCGAGAACACAAGCAAGAGAGGATAAACACATAATGTGAAATTGCAAATATGGATGAAGCGAATCACAAGAAAAGTTTCAAGCTCTAAACATAAAAGGACTAATTGCCACAGTGGTGTAGAACAAGAACAGGGGCCCTGGATTACTGTAAAAGGACTTGTCGCCATAGTTACAATAATTCGATCAAGTTTCTCTCTGAAAAAACTGAACTAAACAAAATCCAAAACTAAAAGATGGCGACTACTGAGTTTATGTAGGAACCAGGGACGTCCTAGGGTTGGGGGCGACCAGGGGGGCACCCACAACATGGGCTTAAGGCCCGACATGATACATGGCCAAGTTGGCCCAAAATAGGTGGCGCAACACCTTGTCATGGTTACATATTATGACTCACGACCCTTCTGGAGCTAGGACCAGAAACAAAATGACAGCGTCATCGTCCCCTTTGCAACGCATCAAAGAATGCCTCATTTGGACATCGGATGTTTGAGATATTATCAAAACCTTGAAGGGGTGTCGGTTGAATCCGAGACGAACACGGCGACCGAGTTGGTGACGACTTGTAACTTGGGGAAGGCCATGATATGCACGTATGCAGCATGGTGATGTCCTCATCAATCAATATAATTTGTAGTAGATATTAGAGATTATTCTTGCAAAGACAACACTCTTGTAGATATTAGCCCACAATTTCATAGTTGTCATCTATCACCAAAACATCTATACCTTGGGGATCCAATATGAAGCTTACAATCTCCCCCTTTTTGGTGATTGATGACAACCACTACTTATCATAATCTTTATCATAAATAAACAAGGCTAAAAGAGCTACACAATGATCGAGAGGAACCTCAAAAGCATATGCAATGAATAAACAAGGTCCTACTCCATCAAGCATCATCAAGAGCTAAAAGAAATAAGAAAGAAGAGCACACTCTAGATGATATACATGCATGTCATGTGAAGATATTTAATAAGGCTTAAAGACATGAATGTAAGACATGAATGATAATATGTAATTAGGATAGCATGGCAATGCATAGGATTAAAAGCAAGCAATCATCATCATGGAATCATACATAGGTATAGAAGATAAATAAAGAAAGACAAAGCAATGTGTATGAAAATAAACCAAGTGAGATCATGACGAGTCAAACACAAGCGAATGAAAAACCATGACTCATCAAAATCCATGAACATTGATAAATCCAACAAAATAAGAACCAAATGTATCTACGAAGCTGTAGACTCTGTAGGTGAAGAGAACAATGCAGAGACTGAGAAGACTGACACAGGGGAGAACTGAGTCACTAGCGAGAAGATCTGTCTTGCACCCCCTGTCGTTAACACCCATGAGTGTGACAGCCCGTTGGACTGAGCTATCATCATAGTAGTGAAGCGGCCTGGCTGCGTCTTGCAGCATCAGAAATTGTGAATAGTAGAAGGTCCTGGCTGCTGGCTCGCCTGTTTCTGAGTGAACTCAGCCATCTGGGTCATCAGTATGGTCATCAGCATCATTTGATGTCTCTGAAGCTCTGCTTGCCCTCTAATGATCTCCATTATCTGACGTCTATCCTCAGCTGTGCTCCAAATGAACTCACTCAGGCATCCTGCAAGTGCTGCCATAGTGATAGCATCCTCTGACTGTGTGCCTCCAGACTGGGGAGGTGCTCCTATACTAGCTGACTCAGGAACCACCGTCTCTGGATGAGCTGTCTGCTCGTGAGTGACTGGTGGTGACTCCTGCTCCTCCTCTCCCATCTACTGACTCAAGGCTGACTGTGATCCCTTGGGGACTCGAGGTGAGTAGATGGTGGTCACCTTAGAGAATGTCTCGTACTACTCCTCAGTCACTAGTCCCATCCTCCTTAGAAGATAGCAGATGTATGGATCATAGACTAAGTGACGTCCTCCGACCCTCTCAAAGATAACCTCCTCTATCTCTTCTATCAGAAGGTCTGCCACTGCCCACTGGTGTAGAAGTGTGAATTCCTCTTTGTATCCAGACCATGGGATGATAGTCCTGATGACTATTGCTCTGACCACCTTAGCCCCCGCGGTGAGCCTAGCAGAGTGTCTGTCAAACCCTAGAGTGTCTGGTGGTGGAAAGGCGACTAACACCATCTCGTCCGAAGATAGTGTCCCTCCCTGTGGTCTGCGAAGTGGAACGAGGGTCAGGTAAGAACTCTTGTACAACTACAAGTCTGAAGCAAGGAATCCGAAGTTAGCTATCAGATCATCCCTGGTCACACACTGTGGCTGTCCTCTGAATAGAAACCAGATATCTGAGCGGTCTCTGGCTACCCACTGTGTAGCATAGAACTCTAGGATGATGTCGTCCCTATACCTGTTTGGTGCAGTAACTAGTTCTCTTCTAGCCCTGGCAAGTACATGAAGTACTGCTCCATGTCAGTGCATGTGGCCCTCCTGATGGATGAGTACAACATGTACTACTGTGGCACAAACAGTCCAGCCTTGCCCTTCCCGGCAAGGTAGCGTCTCAATCCCTCACCAATCCTTCTCTGAAGATCGGTCCAGTCTCCTCTGTAGCAGGGTCCCTAGGGACTGGAACCCACTGCTCAAAGGAGACGAGATAGAGTAACTTAAGGTCCTTCACAGGAACCTTAAGAATATCCGACTCTTCGACTGCCTCTACATGTCTCTGCAGCCTCCTGGTGCACACTGCACAGGTGCACTGCGGGTCTCCTATGCGGTGTGCTCTGCTTTGGGGTATAGTCTGTGCTGGTTGCTTAGTCTCCTCCTCCTTAAACTCCCTAGACTCCTCTGAATCCTCATACTCTGAGCTCTCCTCCTCCTCCTCCTCCTCTAACTCCTCCTGCTATCAAGAGGATCCCTACTCCGTAGGTCTCAACGTCCTCTCATGACGACAAGCTGGAGTACCTTGTCCCCGCGGTGGTAACCTCACACCTGTATACAGCTCTGGGGCTGCTATCCTCTGTCTGGTGCTCCCCCTATGACCCTAATAGTTTGTCTATGTACTCGTGATAAAAAATGATCTAGGTATCCTATGTGAAGTCTCCATGGCATCCAGGTGCTCTGCTAACCTCCTAGCCCTCTCAGACTCTAGGTCCAGCCTGATCCTCTTCTTGCCTCTGGGCTTTTCTGGCATCTTTCCCTTGCCCTTATCCTATCCTAATCTTGCCATCTTTGCTGTCAAGTGTCACTACACGCACGTAGGTATAGACGAGATGAGCATAGAACTTGTATAAATCTATAAGCAAAGCATCACTAGGTAAGAATGCGCAATAGACATCCTAGGACTGAGATAAAGGACATGATCACCAAAAAAAATATGCAAAGTATCAATAGTGATCATCAACTATATATGGCTGGTGTGAGTGATCAAGTGTGCAGTCAAATAATAGGCAATGAATCTAACTGCAGACTAAATGAGAGATTAATCCCAAGAATAGTAATTAATAGATAGGCATGTAATTTAATTGTAGACTAGGTTGAGCCAATTAATTGTAATCAATACAATTAAACATGAGCAAGTAATCTAATTGCATCAATTAAAAAAATTGCTCGCTAATTAGGGCATAATCGATGGATTGAGAGAAAAGCTCAATACCCCGAGGAATTCCGAAGCCAAAAATGGGTGGAACACGTGACCGATCTCCTAAAAGATGGAGCTTTTGGGGTCATTGGCAAAGGAGGTGAAGGGAAGAGGAAAAACTTTTCCCTAGAGTTTGCGGTGGAGCTCGGCGAGGTGGTTGAGTGGAGCTTCTGCTAGCGCACGCGTGGGAGGGGCGGCGTCGATGGCGAGGTGCGCTGTGAGCGGTGGCAACAAGAGGCGGCGGCGGCTGAGCTCCTGCTCTTGCGCGGTAGCGGGGCTAGGGTAAGCAGAGAGGGCATGGCGTGAGTGAGTAGAGCGAGGAAGAGGGTGAGTGGGTGTAAGGACCAAAGGCGTACCGAGAGGGGGGGGGGTGAATTGGTAAGCCGCTCACAAACCCAAATACTTCTATTTACACTACTTGATTCTAATAGGAGAAGCAACCAAAACAATTCTAGTAGGCCAAGACCCTACACATGCTAGTGCTTATGATAAAAGAAAGCGTGGAAGCCAAATACACTAGCCTATACAAGCCATAATTTTTTTCTATCCGATCTCTATGACCAGACTAACTTGTGACACTGTGCATTCTGCACTGACCGGACTGTACGGTCCTGTGATCGGACTGTATGGTCACTATCCGATTTTCGCTGAAACAAGGAATTTCTCCATTTTCCAAGTGCCCTCGCTAAACACCCAATCAAACACTACACTTGGAATATAGAGGGAACTCTCAAACACTCCTTTTCAAATAGTGGCTCTTTATGGCCTTATAATTTTTGCAAATGCTAAACGAAGGATCGAGCAAATAAGAACCAAGGCAAATAAGAGCCAAAAGGGTATGTATGAGCCTTAGTCCATGAACCGCGTGAGTAGATTTAACCTTGGAGTTCATAAGAGCTTGCTCATTGGGCATGAAGCATAATCCTTTCCTTTGGTCACACTTATGGAGATGTAATCTCATATAGATCATGAGGCACAAATATCTCCAAGTGGGATAAGCCTCCTTTGTGTTTCCTATATAATGCATGCAACAAGCATTTTAAATATGCAATAAAAGTAAACATGCCATGTGAATGCAAGCAATATTAAAACAAGACACAAAGGAAACCTAACAATGTCAAGTTTGAACCCCTCCCAAGCTTACTCACTATAAGCCATACCCTTGCCTTGAGAGAAGTCAAACCACCATCTCAAGCACTCCCCCTTGCTTATAGCTATCATGGATGGGTTAGACATTGAGTAATTTTTATGTGTTTTTCTTTTAGTTATTTACACATGCATGGATGCAAAGCATACTAGTCACAGAGCAGTCCTAATTACATAGCTGATCCTACACATGCATGTAATGCAAGAGAAAGAAAAACACACTACAACTACCAAGAACAAACACGGTTACCTCCCTCATGAGGAGATATGACTTTGAGGTCCATGTCACTTGTGGTGGACTTCACATGATCTTCATGAAAGCGCTCGGTCCACCGCCACCACCATCTAGGTCTTGTTCTTGGGCACCCACTTGTACATAGCTGATCTCTCAAGATCAACAATGCACTTAGGCACCCATATGCTCTTGACCTTCCTCTTCTTGTTTGGTGGTCCCAAGGCCTTAGCTTTCACCTTGTTATCCTTGTTCCTAAAAAGCATACAATGTGTGTTCTTATGGAACAAGTTAGCGTTAGGCAAAACAATGGAACTTCTCACCATAGGACAATCGTTGGTGACGTGGCCATCCTTGCAACACCTCTCACAATAGTAGTCGTCGGCGAGAAGGGGTTTGATCCATGCGAGGATGGAATCACTCGTCCCTATGATGTCGATGGCGGCGGGATATGAGCCAAGTTCCCGGTGGGAGACATTGTTCACAAGGTTCCTCCCAAGAATCTCCTTGTGAATGGCTCTACCACGTGTGAGCCTCTCGAAGCCATCCATCACCATCTTACTCTCTTCCTTGAGCTTGTGATATTTCTCCAAAATAAATGGCTTAATAGAAGAAACCTCGATCGAGGTTGTTAGCTCATGACACATAGTAGAAGCATCACTCTTAGATGAACTAGAGGAGGGAGAGGCAAGGTTCTCAACATTGATGGCCTCATAAGCAATCTCATGGGCCTTGTACTTCTCATGAAGCTCTACATGATCAACCTTGAGTTTGTCATAACTCTTGTTTAGGGCCTCATGAGATGTGACAAGGTCCTTGAGCTCACTCTCAAGATCAACAACATGGTCCTTAGCCAACTTACACACATTTCTTTCCACTTCCAACATTTTGGACTTCTTGACGGCAATGTCGCGGGCTTGCTCAAGCATACTCCACAACTCGGCACACATGTGTTCCTTGTCATCGCTATCATTGCTGCTCTCATCCTTACTCTCCCCAAGTCGGCTCGTGGCCATGAGGCACGTAGGAGGTGGAGGAAGAGGTCGTGGAAGTGTGGTCTTGATCATGGCTAGGCCAGCCACTTCTTCATCACTTGAGGAAGAGGACTCATCACTTGAGTTATCACTTGTCCACTCTCCAACAAGGGCCTTGCGAGAGAACTTGTTCTTGTAGTCTTGAGCTTTGCCTTTGACTTTTCTCTTGTCCTTGTTGAAGTGTCTCTTCTTCTTTTGCTTGGTCTTGGGGTCTTCTTCTTCTTCTTCACTTGAATCTTGTGACTTGAATGTTTCTTTCTTGGGCTTTGGGAATTTTCGGACAAAGCCATTCTTTGAGCCACAATTGTAGCACTTGCCCCTTGACTTGGAAGTAAACTTATTCTTGAAAGTCTTCTTCTTCTTCATGAGAAGAGCGAAGTCTTCGGTCAAGTCACATTCATCATCATCCTCAATAATCACCTTCTTCTTGTTTTTCTTGCTCTTGCTAGATTCTTGTTTGTCAGCCGGTAGAGCAAGATTGGATGGTTGAGGATCATCCATCCCCAACTGGTAGCTCTCAAAGGCATTGATCTTGCCAAGTACATCCTTCATGGTCTTGGTCTTGAGGTCACCTTGCAAGATGAAGGTGATGATGGACTCATACTTTGGGTCCTTGAATAGCCTCAAGAATCTTCTTATCACTTCAACGGGCTTCATCTTGAAATCATCCCCAAGTGCATTGATCTCCTCCACTAGTACATGAAAACGAGAATGAATAGTGTTAGCTCTCTTTTATGGTAATCTAGTGAAGTTATCATACTTGTCCTTCAGCACATAGTATCTTTCCTCTTTGACATCACTGGTGCCCTCATAGAGCCCCTGAATCTCAGTCCAGATACCATATGCTGAGGAACTAGCATCTAGCTGAGCAAAAATATCCTTACAAATGCAAGCAAATAGAGCATTCTTGGCCTTAGCATTGCACTTAATAAAATCAGGCTCAATTAGGTTCACATCCGCATCGGACTCGTGAGTCACCATCCATATCTTTGGATCAAGGGACTGTAGGTAGACTTGCATGCAAGCCTTCTAATAAGCGTAGTCCTCCCCATTGAATATGGGAACAGTCTTCGCCTGTCCCGACATCCGTACTCAAGGAGGTGTGTGGGACATATGTACCCGAGATACCTAACCACTCCGCTATATGGCCGAGTGGGCCAGGGGCTCGGTTATGATGGATTTGGCCCAGGAGATATTTACTTAGATATTTGTTTGAGTAAGCAGCAAGTTAGGTTAGAAGATATGTTGGATAGATAGGATCTGTTGTAACCAACTAAAAGATTACCATGTACGCCTCTACCCTTCGGATATATAAGGAGGGCAGAGACTCGTATTGGAACCATAATTCTAGTGCGAACCCTAGCAATACAGAAACACTAAATAGGACGTAGGGTTGTTATCCTCCGGGAGGCCCAAACTTGTATAAACCCTATGTCCCGTGTCCATTGATCCTTCATACTCATACGCATACCTAGATCTACTATCGAGAATATCTCTCGATAGTTGGCACGCCAGGAAGGAGCAGTGTTGAGTCCTACTCCGTTGAAATCGATGGCTTTCATCGACATCAAGTTCCACTAGGGGGGGGGGGCTGGGGTAAGATCTGCTTTGGCACCATCAGCTTCGTGGCCGATCAAAGCGGGGACCTCATCAAGCAAGATCAGGCGACCCTCTCGGTGGTCGTCGCACCTTTAGATCCAGGCATTAGCAGAGCTTTGGCGGTCAATCGGACCTATTCGACCGATCGGTTCCCACTCCGCCTCAACAATGCGGTGATGACTCTCCAAAGGGAAACCTCCCGGGCCCTTGCTCAATGTTGCTCACAACAAACCGATCGGCGACCTTGGCTGACTCAGACCTCACTGTGGTCGATCTCCCAGATTTCATATGGATTAGTCGGATGAAGATCCTAATTTTTTCTATGAATCGAGATTAGTAGCAACAATCAGCCTTGAAAATGAGTCAGTTCTGGACTTGATTGAAGGGCTGAGTGATTCAGAAAGTTGTTCATTGGATTATCATGAGGTGTTCATGGTGGCACCTGCCGCCCAAGGAGGCATTGATGGAGAAACATCGGCATCAGCCGTCGTGCGAGCAAATGCACAGCCCCGTGATGGACAGGAAACTGATCCCGAGGACGATGATCCGGGCACTGCCACTCCCTCGCTCCGACGGCCGGACACTCAACAGGGCTCCCGGGTTGTGTAGAATCTAGACATGGGCGATGTCACCTTAAAATTCGAAGGCGAAGACGTCTTCAAAACTCCGTAGCACAACATCACGGCTACGGCGGCCCTCTTGAGCTCCATAGAGCCCTTGCTCCAAGTCACCCCAGAGTTGACACCTCAGGTCAACCAGTTAAAAGCGCACATCAGGGCCGTGGCTATACTGGAGATGCATGCGGCACAATCAACACCGAGTAAGACAATATATGGGGCTGCCACTTCGGTACCCAGCCAGGAAAGAAGGGACTAACAGCGCACCAACCGGCAGGCAACCCCGTCGACCGCATCAAGGTGAAGGCCCATTGCAGACTACCATGATCGGCATCCGGATGCCGACCTACGCAATGGTATACAGCCACGCAATGCGCGGGTTCGATTGGACAGAAGATACCAAGAGAGGGATGATGTGGCCCACCGAGAGTATGAGGATGAACAATATCATCGCGGTTTCATTGACGATCGGTAATATGAGCACAACAACAGGAGAGAGCCGCCCAGAGACGATCGATACCATGATCGATGGGACGAGGGTTGCCGCGAGGACAGATCCCACAGAGAAGCTGGTCGCGAGCGGGAATGAACCCCCGTCCTCGAAGACTACGACGACGAGGCTGGCATTCGAGCATTTACTCAGGAGCTTCGGGCCGTCAGTTGGCCAGTTGGTTTTAAACTAGTCAGCATCAAGAAGTATGACGGCAAGACGGACCCGCATGATTGGCTTCACATCTATTCAACCGCCATATGAGCACTCGGTGGTGATAGTTTTGTCATGGCCAATTATTTGCACGTATGTTTAGCCCCAGTGGCCAGAACTTGGCTCACCAATCTACCTGACAATTCCATCAGTTCTTGGGCGGAGCTTTGCCGACAGTTCACTGCCAACTTTCAAGCCACCTTCGATAGGCTAGGGAATCACTGGGAACTCGCCCGGATCAAGCAGCGGAATCGAGAACCACTGCGAGAGTACATCCAGCGCTTCTGCCGAGTGAAAAATATCATCCCCAACATCTCGGATGCTCAAGTCGTTGCCGCCTTCCAAGGTGGACTCCATGACGACAACTTGGTCAACAAGATCGGGAGACTAGACGCCGCTGGAGGATTGTCAGCCAAAGAACTCTTCACTATGGCTGATAAATATGCTACTAGTAACTCGGCCCCCTTCCAAGTTTGCCAGTACAAGGAAGAGGCACCTCGGAAACATAATCAGTTAGGCCTGTCCAACTACAGCAAAGACAGCAACAGGAACCGCAAGCCGAACAGGACAGTGGCCACCATAGAGCGCCCCAACCGAAAGAAACAGGTCACTTAGGACGACTTTCACAAGATGCTTGACGGCCCTTTCTTGTTACATGACTGCGCGCACAAAGCCAGGGAATGCTTCAAGCTAAAAAAATTTGTGCATCATGCTCTGAAAGTCTGCAAGGATCGCCCCTGGATTCCCAAGGGCGGCAGAAAGGATGCGGATAAGGCCAACCAAGATGATGAGAAGGAGGAATTTGAAGATCCTGAGCGCGAAGTCAACTACATCTGTGGTAAGTCTACAGCAGATTCAAAGCACCAGCAGAAGATCCTATATAGAAAGGTCCACTCAGTTTCACTAGCGGTACCTCATTATCTATGTTGGTCTGAGGTCCCGATTACCTTCGATCGCTCGGACCACCCGGATCACATCCCTAGGCCCAGAAAATACCCTTTGGTACTGACGCTGACTGTTAACCGGGTTTGGTTAAATAGGGTACTGGTGGACGGAGGCAGCAGTTTAGACATCCTCTTTGTAAAGACCTTCAAAGAGCTTGGCATACCTTTGACCGACCTCAAGCCAAACCGCTCGTCGTTTCACAGCGTGATTCCTGGTATGCAGACAGTTCCCCTGGGGCAAATCACTCTACCACTGACGTTCGGCACTCGGGAGAACTACAAGACGGAGCGAATTACTTTCGAGTTTGCAGACCTGGATTCTACATACCATGCCATCATAGGGCGGCCAGCCATTGCCAATTTTGTGACCATACCTCATTATCTGTATATGATGATGAAGCTGCCAGGACCAAATGGAGTTATTTCACTTTGCTCGGACGTTCGGACATCGTACGACAGCGACAATAGCAGTTGTGAATTGATAGAGAAGAAGGTGGCGACATCAGAACTGGCCAAGTTGATGGCAGCAATCGCAATGATGGAGGAGGCCATGCTCGACTCACCATCCAAGAAGACGCTAAAGGCCACAGTACAGGAGGAAGCCATGGACTCTAAGAAGATTTACCTAGATGATAATGATGTATCCAAGACCACCAATATTAGGGTCAATCTAGGCGATAAATAGGAAAGCGTGCTCATCCTTTTTCTTAGAAATAATAAAGACATATTTGCATGGAAACCCTCTGATATGCCGGGTGTTCCAAGGGAAAAGGCTGAGCACAAGCTTCACGTTCGAGAAAATGCCAGGCCTGTAAGGCAGTGACTTAGACGATTTTTGCAGGACCAAAAGGATGCGATTAGAAAAGAAATCAGCCGACTTTTAGCAGCCGGTTCTATCAAAGAAGTGTAGTCCCTTGTGACTCTATTGGGCCCATAAAGCCAGTATAGTCCCTTTTGCTTTTCACCCCTTTTTGTTTTTTGTTTTTGTTCTTCTTCAAATAAAGCAGCCAGGTACAAGATCAAGTGTGGGGGAGGCCTTCAAGATTTTCAATGCACAAACAATACAAGGCCTCCTATCGACACATTGCACATCGTCGCTTAAGCCAACACGACATAGGGTGAGGCGATCGGGCTCCAAGCAAGGTCGACCAACCTACAAGGGTAGTCGACCCAACCATTGTTCCTCTTGACCTCTACCTCTTCAAGAGTGACAGTTTGCACATTCTATCCCTTTCCTCCTAGTTTCCAAGTAAAATCAAACCTATCCTAAATTAATCAATAATTTAACTTGAAAACTACATCAAATCTTGTGAACCCTCATCTTCATGGTTCTCTTTGATTGACTTGCATGCTCTTTATTCCTAGTTCATTTCTTGCTACTTGTGAACTACATCTTTAGGAAAGCATGTCACCTAAGTAGTTGACTTATGAGATATGGTATGATGAAAGAAATCTTGCTCTTATGCTTGTAGTGCTTGGGAATTTCTCTTTAAAAATAAAAATGAATGGCCCTCTCCTCAATGATATGAATGTCCTACCAAAGCCATATGATAGTTATATTGAAAACCTTATGCATATTTTTCTTGTTGTTCCATTGAACTTTGTCAAATTCTTGTGACCCTAGTGAGATACTTGTTATGTTTTGTCAATCAAGAACATGTGCACGTTCCCTTCATATGCTAACCTTCTATATCCAAAGGTTGCATTTCCACCACCATCATCATCAATCCATCCACCAAAGGAAATACTCCATGATTATCCAGTTATGGACTCTCTCTCAATTGTTCTGTAGAAGGCATGCCTATAAAAAAAACTTGCTCTCATCTTTGAGCAGGATGAAAAAAAGGAAAGAAATAGCCATGCCCAATATCATTTCAAAGAAAGAGAGAATCTACACATAAAGGAGTATTCATCCACCTCCATCATCCACCATCATCCATATGCTAATTCTTCTGCACCGGAAGATAGCATCATTCATATTCATCCATCCACAAAATAAAGTGATTCATCTGCTTTGAGAAACCCCCTCTCTAATTATGCTTATAGAAAGAGACATGGGGTAAAGAAAAGAAGAAAAAAAAAGAAAGAGATATAGCCCATGTTCTCAAGTTGAAGAGAGGGAGCATTTCAAAAGGAGTACCCATCATCACCTTTTCCATCCATCCGATCCATTTATGTTCATATGCTTGATTACAATTCATGACTTGTTTTCTCCATGGATCCAGTTTTTGACTTAGTAATATATGAGACAAACGTATGCCTTCTTTATTTCCCTATCCTGAGCTCCACATAAGCCATATTTAGAGGTCAGATGAAAAGAGGCAAAGTCGAATACCTTGGTGAGGAACCACACACATAGTGAGTGATCTGAGAGAATCATTTGAGGAGAATGACCATGATTTGTTTTTGAAAATCTTGTAAAAACCCAAGTTACTCAGCAGAAGGAGTAAAGATGACTAGAGTCAACACCATTCCATTCTTCAATCACTCAAGGCGATGTGATAGATGCTTCAAAGTTCATGGGTGCAGGTATGATTTGGAATAATTTGCATGGTAGTCTTGTATCAAAAGAAGTTATGATTCACCTTAGTCTTTATTCCTTTACTCGAGGACGAGCAAATGCTAAGTGTGGGGGTTTTGTTGACGGTCCTTAAATGCTAAATCCGACAATCAATTACCTGCATAAAACATATATAATAAATAACCAACATAGTGGTAGGAGTTTATTCCTAACAATTTCCACAAGTGTTGGTGAATATTTGTATGCAGGTGATTTATAATCAAATTCAAGAAAATATCACAATTTCAAGGGTATAAATATTAGAAGCCCATAAACATGAAGTGAGAAGTGGTCAAATAATATACTAGAGATCACCATATTGAAGCTCTCGTCGAGCCGATTGAAACGCATATATAACTTGCTTAAATCGGACTTCAGATGTCAGAGTTATGAAGCACAAAAGATCAGATGTTTGGGTTGAACCAACGCTGATGTCAATATGACATCAACACATGCGGGAGGGGAATAGAATGATGGTTCAGGTTGCTTGGCTGAGTGGGAAAGCTCATTACTTGACTCCTAAGAATAAGGAATAGTCTAGGGAATATTCTCTTATTCTTAGGAAGGCTTCTCCACTCCCCTAAGTCACCTCTCACTATAAATAGAGCATCTCTCTCTCTCATTTTATACAATACAAGAGAGTTTAGAGCTCCACCCAAAAGGCTTTAGCACTGCCAAAGTGTTTAGAAAATAGGGAGAGAGTGAGGGAGAGTTCGGGGAAGCGCCGGACCTGTCGACGATCTTCCCCATGCTTGTACCTTGATGGATGCTTTCTTTTTTTTAAGTATGTATTCGTGTTTCCTCTTTGGTATTTATGTTTCCTATTTAAGTAAGTTCTTTATTTATTGCTTACGGGATCATCGCTCTATTTAGTTAGAGTATCTTAGTCTTCTATAAGCGTGGATCCGAGACTAGGATAGTAATTGAGAGTGTAGACGTGGTGTCTAGACTAGAGGTTACCTTTGTTTGTCGTGTGCCTCACGGTTTGTAGAGGTGGTCGGTAGATGGTGATAACCCTATCCGGTCTTAGTAATCCTCCACGTTCGGGTACGTCATAGAGCTGTTGGCCGGAGTCACCTGTGGATGCAGGGGTAAACCGGTGCCCGCAGTAAGCAGTACTGACCGAACCTATCTTACAATAGAATCTTTAACCATTATGAATCCTCTCTACCCTTTGCCTACCATATTCTTGTTGTCCTTGGACGGACTAGCTTAGAAGATTATAATACACACGTTCCCTGTGATTCGATAACCTGGAATACTCCTAGGTGAAGTGCTACATCAGTATCCGTGTGCTTGTGGATTTATCTGTGATCGTAAGAAATACCAACAGCCATCTTGCTGCCTCTTCTAAGCACTCGTCTAGAGACTTGTCTGTGTCGACGACACCAATAACTTCAGTTGCCTCTCTAAAAGTTGGACAAGTCACACCACGTACAGTTCTAAGATGAGTGAAGGATGTAGCACCCCGAACATGGTTAAGGAGCACACGCAAATAATACCTTTCCCCAGCAGCGATTAGCATAAACCATACGTCTAATTTGTCTCCTTGTGTTCTTTTGCTTAACCCATTTTTTTTATGGTTTATCCCAACGAAACACCTCTGGAAACTCTCTGTACAGCAGCCTTCTGGCACCTGGATCCACTGAGTTCACTTTGAAGTATTCTGTTAGCATTGATTTTTGTGCCTTCTCACGTTGACTACTTCTCGCAAGTCATCTTCTGGTTTGTATGCAACCATGTGCATGCCAGGTAGATGCACAACAAGTTGTAGAACTGAAGGGGACACCTGGTTACATACAAGCTTAAACAAGTTAAGAAATTGCATAGTTTTGGTCGTGAACACAATTTGCATTAGCGCACACAACGATTAAAATTGATTCAAATCATCCCATTCCAAAATAATTACCTGATACAAAGGAAACCCGTAGAGCCTGTATGTAGATTCAGAAGGAGTTACACATCTCACATGTAGTCAGATTTGGGTCGTAACACCACCTAAGTAAGATGTATTATGGTGATATAAAATTCTATAGAGAAAGACACAATCAATAGAAATACAGACCAGGATTGTTATCTCCGTTTGGAATCAAGCTCCCATATACCGGAATCAAACACAGGGTCCTCAACAGTACAAGTAGCAGTCCCGTTAGCTTCTATCTGTGAGGTGTAAGACTCTAATTGTCAATCGCCTTCGGTTAGTCACACATAAGGATGATGCTGGAACGGAATGAAATAAATTGAAAGTTAGATTGACATACCCGCTCGTTTCTTGTCTCTGGATATTACATACACGTCACGCTTTTGTTCACTTCTAACCCTCCTGGCATTGTCCGACAAAAGTGAATACCGAAGCCTTTCCTTCGCTGCCTTTGTCTGGCTCTTGGACAACAACCTGCAAAACAAGGGGTCACAATAGATGGAGTTTAATAATCAGATGACGTGTACTTGTAGAATTTGACAATGTAATTCCAAATTGAGATTAACCTTGTATTAAGCTCGGCCCATTTCCTGCATTATGGACGTTCGCATGTCGGTTCGTCAAGGGGGCAATTCACCTCTGTGTAGCCAACTATCTGCATCGCTGTCACTACCATCTTCCACCATTCCAACCGAGCTAATGGTGTTCACCAGCGCGAACACATTTGTGCAATTAAGAGGAACCGATGGTGAAGAACCTAAATCAAAAAGGGGGTGAACACCATCAAAAGACGAAACACAAATACAGGAGATATTTAAGCCCAGCCATTAAAGGAAACCTTGTTGTGCTGCGGCTGGGAATGCATTTTCGCTAGCATCCATTCCTAATTGACCTTTTTTGCGTTGTCTGTATTTGTATTGGTAATTTTGTGCCTTCTTATGCTTTCTCTCTATTTCCTCCTCATCAACTATGACAGGAAATAAAGGTCTTGATCAGTAGATCAACGAAAGCGAATGTATTAAATTTAGGAACTAAAATTAGGTATGAACCGTTTGCTTTTATTTTTTTGCATTGTTTGTAATCACATTGATAGTCCCGGGGTTTTTTGCGCCTAGCCTCTAACACGGGATCTTCATCGGCACCCCGCTTCTTGTTACCCGCGTCATTCTCTTGTCCAGTGTTTGCTGTTTGAGTCACAAAATGCATAAAATAAATCGTACAAAATACAAATTTGAAAACTTTAGAGTTACAGTTTTCTAAATCATCATTACCTGGACAGTTAGCACGTGCTTGAGGTGTTGGAGATAGATTTGTCAAATCTGTGAATGGAGACCTGCCTGAGTTGACTGTTGTTTCACGGTTCGGCCAGGTTCCGTCTGACATGATTATGGTTCTAATATTGGGATCAAACACACACCAAACATATTGAATTTAGCCTCGTTGCCTAATCAAAATGTAGATGCCAAATAAATAAAATTATGCCGGTTAAAGACCTAGGAGCAGGCAAAGATTATCCAACACCGAAAATAGCAAATCCATATATTGTTAGCAGAGTGCAGAAGTACCTTCAGGACCGAATATAAAAACTTGCACATTTGAACAGCTCTAACACATAAAACCATTACCAATCCCCCCTCCCTGAATCGTCCGCCATTAGCCAGAGATGTCGTTACGGCGTATGGCACTGCTAGAAGATGTTGAGGAGCAACACGCACCACAGGTATTCCTCCACTGCCGCTGCTCCATGCACTCCTCCGGCGGCGGCTAGTTACAGAGACATCTAGGCATGATTCCCGCTGCCAATTTTGCTAGTCACTACCTCCATTCACCTGGATTTGAGAGGAAACCAACTGGATCATCAAGTTTACACAACGTTCAGAGGAACCACCAAATAGTAATACGTAGTCTGGTGCTTATTACCGATCACCCTGCCATTTATTGGCGTTGACGAGCCTGGCAGAAGGGTGTGGCGGCGAGGACCATCAACCAAAGCACAATGACGATGCAGGAACCCGGCACCGCGAGAAGGATCAAATTGATGTGGTTTGAAAGGATGCGGGGGTTCCCCGAACGGCGCTCGATCAAGATCCTCTGCGGGCAGCAAAGGACCGTAGCAGGGAGTGTGGAGGTTGGGGGAGGCGCGGTGAAAGAATTCTGCGATGGAAAGGAAAGAATGATATGTGGACCCTGTGATTTCAGGAGTGGGTCGTGCAGGCGGGTGGATCTGCCGCGGTGAAAAAAGAAGCTAATTTGGTGGCAGACGAGACCAAAATAGAACTATGGAAGATGTAATGTCATATTTTTTCATGGGCCCGGTTATAATCTCATGGCTAGATTTAAATGGGGTAGGCAATCAAAGGCTAGGATATGGTGGGTATTAGAATTTTGTGGTGGATTTAGATGGATAGATGTTTAATATTTATAGTATAGATTTGGAGTTCTAACATTCATTTTTTATTTGTAGAATTTTCTATGAAAAGGAAGGTTGGATCAGGTGCAACAAAATACTAACTTGTGGTGTATGTCCTGGAAAAATTCCAACAGAATACACTATTAATAGAGATGAGAAGTATTTCCAAAACAAACGAAACTTGAGAAAGAAAGCAATTCCATGTAATGTAAAATGGTATCTATGAAAAACATAATACAAAAAAAAAACTATTTCATTGTTCCATGTAATGTAAAATGTTGTTTTGTTTACTTTTTCATTGTTCCAATTATTGTACTATTGCACATATTGGCTTCAGATTGAGCCACTACACAATATAACTGTGACATGAGCAGCTCAATAATAAAGCCTAAATGGTTTCCTGTTCTCACCACTCAAATCAGAAGAGATCCCACCTGATAGACACAATAAACAATTAATAGAGCCGAATACCTGTCGGCCTAACTTCAGCAGATCTTTTTGGAAGACAGAGAATCGAGATCCAACTTCACAAGAGAGAAATCAATCTCAGAGAGAGAGAGAGAGAGATGAAAATAGAACAACCCCTGACGTAACATTGTTATGCAGAGCAGAAGAAAGAAAAGAAGAATTGCTGAAAGGAAGCCAGCTAATAAAAAATATATGTGTCTTCCTGCCTTAAACTTTCATTTCACAAATTATCAAACTATAATAGCAAAATATTCTTGACAATTTGTGAACTACATTAATAAAAAAAACATAACAAGAAAACTTTCATTTCAAATTATCAAGCTATCACTAGCAAAATATTCTCGACAATTTGTGAACTACATCAATAAAAAAAACATAACAAGAAATTAGCATAAGATTAGCCGCGTGAATACGTGAGCGTCTTGCTAGTTCATGTTACAATGTATGCTTGTATTATTACAGTTTATGTAGTAATATTATATTCAAAACAACGCACTATGGAAACAGACTTTAAAAGATGATGAAGCCAAATCAAATATGCATTATAAAATATAACAGGGGGAGTACTAATTTAGAGAGCCGAACTGTTGCTAGCATTAGGCATAAAGTTGTTCAAATTTTTATTTTTGTTTCAAAATCTGATTTCGTGGTGGACAATGCGCCAGGACTAAAGTGTTTGTCAATTTCAATAGGTGTTATTTTCTTTAAATGTGACCACATTTCTTTAGCACCGTGTTGAAGAGTAGAATGATTTTAGTGAGATGGATTATTAACTATAGATTATTCAAAACTAAGACAAATTACAAACAATGCATATTTTAAAAATAGACAAAAGGGTAAAGGCAAAAAGAAAACATGCATCTAGCTCCATGATCCTATCCATTCTCTGATAATAAAAGCACACCTAAACATATATAATATTGATAAATTTCTTACATGTGTGCTGCATGTGCTCAATTAATAATACAATATACTCCCTTCATACTTAAAAAAAGAAAGTCATTCTGGATATATAGCTGATTTTATTATGGTTGTGAGAAGTTGAACTAACAACCTCATAGGTTGAGCACTTTTGTTTTACAACACCAACCACTTAGGTGAGCCCATACTATTGATATGGTTAATTCTAATTAGTAAGTCACTGGTATATTAAATCATGTCCTAAATAATATTCTTTTAAAGTATGAAGGGAGTAAAAGATAAAGACAAGTCAACTTATGTATTATAAAATATAACAAAGGCAGTACTAGCTTCTTAATTTATGACTAATTAATTTTTGGCGCTTAGAGCATCTCCAAAAGCTTTCAAAAAAATTGATCCCAAAAGTGTGCTTTTGGGAGCAGCATAAAAATTATTGGAGAGAATTTTTTTGTTTCTTCCAACAGTTCTCCTTAAAAATAGATCAGGATATTTTTTTATTGGGCCACGTCAGCATTTGTAACCACAACAACATCAATTATTTTCTAAATACAAGTATTGGGGTTCTTAATTTCCTCCCTCGTTTCTAGTTATAAATAAGGAGAATTTAGGAAGAGAATAAATCTGTGAGTTATTTATAGGAGTTGTTGTAGATGGGTTTTTTAGACTAAACTGTATTAATTTAATTAAAGAATTTTTTTTTGAGACTTTTGAAGGTGCTCTTAGACTCAAATAAATTTTTGGCAGTTAGGGAATGGCGGGAAGAGAAGGGTCGGGTGACATTTCGAAGAGCTGTCTGATCATAGGAAACTGCAAACGGTGCAAAACGGAGCAATAACCTATGACATAGTTCAACACATAATGGCCTATGACAATCCAACAAACACGAAAAGTCCTTTATATGACAAAGAAAACTCAGCGAAATCGTGAAAATTGAGAGCAGCGTTTCTATGTTTCTACTTTGTACTTACACCTATTGAACACTATTGGTACCATTTCTCCTTTTCGTAAGTGAATTGATCACATGAATATGACCTCCAAATTTAAGTTAGACAAGAATATTGCTTTGTGTTTAATAATTATATATCACAACAAACGGATCACGTGTTAAGGTATTCACTACTTTTTATTCATGAATCAAGATAAGATGACTTTTATTATGTGTTTTTTTTAAGATTATATAGTACAACTCAGACATTTACAATTCTTTATGAACACATGTATGCAAACTCTACTCCTATGAGCATCTTCGAAGACTGAGCCGATAAATCCTCTAGATTGACGAAGTTACTATTGATGTCTCGTTGTCGATAGGAACATCGCATATCACTAAAAGCACAATATTGTTAAATTCTAAGAAATTCGCTTTCCATGAAAAGTTGAACCAGGACATGAGATGGTACTAAGCCTATTATAACCAGTAGCCATTTATTGTGTTTTACCCCCCCCCCCCCCCCCCTCATTATGTGACCTGCATATTCATGGAATAAATTAAATTTTCATTTATTTGTTATAAAGCTTGAATTATAAGTTCCCTACAAGATGCTGACCACGGTTCCTCTTTCCAAAGCGTTACATTTGGCCGCAAGCTAGCTTGTACAAGGATTGAGGGTGTACCTACCGTTGCCATAGTTCCACTAAACTAATCGCTTAGTCGTACACTCAACTGTGCGATCCGGTGACGACGAGACCCTCTGATACTGATGGGATTTGAAAATATCTACTACATGATCTATTTTCATCTCTCTCTCTCTGAGATTGATTTCTCTTTCATTGTCTCATGAGTCGTGAGGGAGACAATTATCTCCCGACACATCTGTCTGCAGTAAGGCTGCACCAACCACACACTGCTAAAATAATAGAAACGTACTATTTCCGTTCCAAAATATATGTATTTATTAATTATTAGCATCATGATTAATTATTTATTTTATTTAATTTATTTTATAAAAATATAAAAATAAATTAGTTATATATAAAATATATATACTAATAAAATATATTGTAATAAAATAAATAAATTTTTTATAAATTTTTCAAATAAGATAAATAGTTAAATATTATTCTTAAAAGCCAATAAATACTTATATTTTGGAACGGACGTAGTAATGGCCACGAGAATATCGTAGCGTGCCTCAGTTCTGGACATGACACAAGAACGCAGAAGCCAAACTTGCCTCTCCAATCTCTCTCGCCTGCTGAACCTGTTGCCGAAGCCGGCCATGGAGGAGAGGAGCTGAGTGCTGGTTGTGGGAGCCACGGGGTTCATCGGCCGACAGATCGTACGCTGGCCTCGTTGCCGCCGTGAAGCACCGCCTGTCCGGCGTGCACTTCCGCAGCCACAATCTCTGCTGCTGCAGTAAAAGTTCGTGGACGCCATCAGGGAGTTTATAAATTTGTAAATGTTTTTGAATAAGTGAACACAATTCATTCTACTAGTCCTTTAACCTGGACTATAGCGGGCCATCCGGGCCCCCGAAACGGCCCGGTCCGGCATGCTTTAGGGCACGGTCCGGTAAGGCACGACCTGATAAAGCACGCGGGCCCATGTGGGCCGTGCTGAACCGTGCTCTGGGCTTGGCGAGGAGCCCGTGGCATGACCCGACAAAGCATACGCCGTGTCGTGCCGGCCCGGTTGGCCCGCAAGCACGGCGGCACGATGGCCCGTAACAGGCTCTGATGCCACGGAAGGAGGAAGCAGGGTGGCATAGTTCGGGCGGTGGGCGCGCCAGCGACGAGGGGTGACCGGGCGATGGCGGATCGACGCGATGCTTGTGCGCACTGCAGAGCGATGACGATCGGATCGAGACGACGAGTTAAGCTGCGACGGCGGACCGAGGCGACGGGGGGGGGGGGGGGGGGGGTAGAGCGGCGATGGCGGAGCACGACGTGAGAGGCGGTGCGGCTAGGATTCTGGAGCGGGCGAGCGGTGGCGGCGGAGCGAGAGAAGAGCAGGCGCGGCGACGCCCAGCATGCGACTCCTGCAGTGAGCGAGTGAGAGCCGAAACTGAGAGGGGCAGAGGGCGGCGGCGGCGCGCTAGTAACTAGGGTTTCGCGGGGGCCGGGGGGGGCGTGGGTGTCTGCTAGAGTGCTGGGCTGGGGGGAGGCACGCACGGCCTGCTGGGCTAGGAAGAGGCGCGGCCTGCTCAGGGAGAGAGAGGGGGCGCAACCTGCTACCTGCTGGGCTGCGGAGGCACTGTCTACCGGGTCTACCGGGCCGGCTCCTTTTTTGGGCCGGAGTACGTGTTGTGCTACGGGCCTGAGGGTCAACCCGTAGCATGGCCCGTAGCGTGCCACGGGTCGGGCCAGGCCCGGTTTGTTCTGTGTCAGGTCATGCTCGAGCCGTGCTTTTTGAAACGGGCTTCGTGTCGGGCCCATTTTCCCGGCCCGGATGCCCAGCTATAACCTGGACAGGTAATAATTATATCATACAGTCAAGGCAAAATTTGCTATAAAGTATTTTTTAATGATGATATTTGTTAAGAGTACTCTTCAATATTGGTTTTATTAGAAAGCACTCTTCAATTATGGCCCTGTTTGAGGAGCGGAATCTTTTCGCTTTTCTTTAGAAGCGCTGCACGGAAAAGCGCTGGTCCATTTCTTCAAAACTATGCTTTTTCCAAAAGCTTGACAAGTAGAAGCGGTTGTGTTTGGCGTTCTTTGCTTCTAAGCTCAAGCCGTTCATCCTCAACGTCGACGGGATCAGAAAAGACGGTGATGGATCTTCTTGGGACTACAAGCAGCTCGGCGTACCTTGGTTCTGGTTCGATTGACGGAGGCAGGAATCGATGAACCTGGACCGACTCCGCGCGCTGCCGGTCTGATTCGCGCCGCGCTGGCCGGCTTTGCGGGCAGGACTGATGGCGGCGGTCGATTCGCTATGAGGCGGAGCGGATCCGGCTGCACAGCACCTCCGACGGTTGATTCGGGCGGCGACGACCTCAGTGGCGGCGAATCTCGACGCGATTTCAACCAGAGGCGGAGGCTCGACCCAGCGGCTGCGGAGGATCTGAGGCGGAGGCTCGAGCCGGCGGCAGAAGAGAAGGCAGCACGGCAGCAGAAGAGAAGGCGGCATGGCAGCAGTTCCACGCGGCAGCTTGACCCGGCCCTGCTCCAACTTGACTCGGCAGCATTTTCACGCAAAAGCTCGGGAAGCAACGTCCGACTCGCTTCTCGGCTTTTAGTTCATTTTCGACTTTGCTGAGCTTTTCTAGCTTCTGCGTCTCCCAAAAGCAACGCTGTTTGAGGGAGCTTCTCCGCTTTTCGCGTTTTGGAAACGTAGAAGCTGGGAGAAGCTCCCCAAACAGGCCCTATGTCTATTTGCTAAAACACACTTTAAATAACATAATATAATTATTTAAGAGAGAGAAAAAAATATACAAATGACCAAAGTACCTTTTCTCTAATTTAAACTTGTGTGTAGTTCATTTTCAGTTTATGACTTCATCAACCTATAACTATTATTATTTTAATAAGTAGAAGACAATTAAACAGTAAAATAAAGATTTGTCACATTAATTTTAAATTCATATCTAAAATATGTTTTTAGCAAATAACCATCATTAAATAGTGTATTCAGCAAGGTATAATCTCACTTTGTTTTTTTTTCCTAATACCAATTTCAAATTAAATTAGAAATGCAAAACTTGCTTTTTATCATTTATGCTTGAGATGCGAGTACGACTTCGGTCTCCGTATTCCTTCCTGCTGCCACCTCCTAACATTGTGCTGCTGGTCACGAAAATCTTCATGTCAGGTGACTGAAATTTTGCTAATATCTCAATCACCTTTTTCAGCCATTGGATATTGATCCAACCATTCAGTTTCATTCACTTGAGCTAAAACAAATATTCTCTGGAAAAATAAAAATATTCCACCTAACAACTAATTATTCCTTTAATAAAATTTCATTGTTCCAAAAATATGATCCAGTGACAGATAGGCACCTGACCAACCCTACTACTTTAAGTCTTTAACTCTGTCGGGCATCTCTTTTCTGAGATAGACACCTCACCAACCCTTAGAAACTTATTGACCTCCCTTCCTGTCTCAGATAGAAGGTGCGATCCAAAACTGCCTGCTGTCTCATCATAAGCATCAATCAATCCGTGCCAGCCGAGTCATGGAGAAAAGCCGGGTGCTCATCATCGGCGGCACAGGGTACATCGGCCGTCACATCGTGCGGGCGAGCCTGGAGCAGGGCCACCCGACGTTCGTCCTGCTGCGGCCGGATATCGGTCTCAACATCGACAAGCTCCAGATGCTGCTGTCCTTCAAAGCACAGGGCGCGTGCCTTGTGGAGGCATCACTGGACGATCACGCGGGCCTCGTCGTCGCAGTGTCACAGGTCGATGTGGTGATCTCGGCCATTGCCGGGGGCAACCACAACCTGCTCCTGCAGCACAAGATCGTGAAAGCTATCAAGGAGGCGGGGAACATCAAGGTTAGATTAGATGCCTATGTTAAAATTCGGAAATACATCATTTTGAAAAAGTTTCAAATATTTCCCATGATGCAAAATAACAGTAGTATTTTTCACAAAATTTCATACAACAAAAGATAGACTCAAAACAACTGCTGCACAAATCATTGGCATGTGATGTATAAAGCATATTTGTAGCTGCCCATCCCCATCCCAAGCAAGTAGTGACAGAAGTAACTTAGTGAGAGAAGCGAAGTCGGTGCGGCAATTAACTCTTCCACAATTTAGTTCTCTTCTACTGAAAATACGAAGTGGTGCAACTAGTAATAATGAACACAACAATACTGTGGATGCAGCGCTTCTTACCCTCCGAATTCGGAATGGATCCATCTAGGATGCAACATGCTCTTGAACCAGGAAGGGTTATCTTTGATGAAAAGATGGAGCTGAGAAGGACAATAGAAGAGGCCAACATTCCCCACACCTACATTTCTGCCAATTGTGTTGCTTCTAAATTTTGTGCGAACCTGTGTCAAATGCGCACACTTCTACCACCAAAAAAAAAGGTTCGTGTCTATGGTAAGGGCAATGTCAAAGGTAAAAAAAAACTATAACCATTTCCCTGCATCAGTTTTTTTCTTGGAATTCGGTTTTGTGATCCAGAGTCACGTATATTGCAATATGAATATATTGGCTCAATTGATATTCATTATTTGAGGAAGAGGTCATATCTGAATGGTTCAGCTGTTTAGTGTTGTCGTCCCTAGATACCTTTAGCGTCCTAATAATCTTCTATTTGTTAAAAAAAAAGGAGATGACCCTCAAATCTTGGTGGATAAAAAAAATATGCAAGAAATTCTTATAAAAAAGAAAAACATCTAACCATCAATCCTTTACCTACATAATCTACCATAGATAGCCAGCCATTAATCTGCATCTTGGTCATCCTTGATGGACTTTCCTGCTTACCGTACCTCTCTCATGTCCTAAGTCCTAACCACCTACAGATCGAAAGACACGTACGACACTAATATTGTCACCGACAGGGAGTCCATCTAGGATGCGATGTGATGTTCCAAACAAAACTTTCGTGCACCTGCAAGAACATGCCCATTGGTGTGTTGGAGAATATGTCAGCTAGGTGTTCTTCTTCCAGTTCTTCATCCGCAACATGCGGTTTGTTCCTCTCTTCAGCGAACGATTGACAGCCGCCAGCAGCCCAGCAAGCTATCGACCATGGTGGGCGTTGAGTGCACCTAGATTCCATATCTAGCATGGATGTTTCTATTAGACTGCCCATGACCAGAAGGCCTGGGCACCATTCCCGCCATGCAGGGGCGGCGCCAGGAATTGAGGATGAGGGGGGCCAAAGAGTAATAAAACAGCATAAAGGGGGGCCAAATCCAAAAATTACAGTGAATTACATGGTTAATTTTCATGTATAGTAATGATGTGCAGCAAGCACCCCCCCCCCCTCCCTTGCCTCCGCCCCTGCCGCCATGTAGCCTGTTTGGTACTGGTCTTTTGGGCCCGGCAGCTCCATCAAGTGCACCAAAGTTCTATACGGCCAACAATTCCTTTGTTCCAAAAGATCCCCTAAGAGTTTTATGAAGGTTTCATAAAAAGGATTCCAAAAAATACAGGCGAACTGTTAAACTGCACTTTGTAGAATATAATAAAACAATTTTTTTTGAAGAAACAGGAGGGGAAATCCCCTACTGATTATATATTAGTTACACTGAAAATAAAGCAATTATTATTTTTCAAGAAACAGGAGGGGAAAATAAAATCTTTGTCCTATTACATTGAAATAAAACAATTATTACATTCAAATAGTTTTTGGAATGCATAATCATGGATGTTAGATATTGGATGTTGTTAGAACATAATGGATAAAACATGACAGGGGATTGGTGTCCCATTGTAACAAGCAGTCTAGACATCTCATATAGGTTTCATTTAAAATGTTTCATAATTCTCTGATGTTTTAAATGATTTATAGCAGTTTCAAAAAAGATTCACCTGACTGTACATTTTGAAGAAGTTAAAATTTCACTTTGGAGCACCCTCATCAATAAGATGAACAAATTTTATAGTGTGTAATAAAACAATTATTATCTTAACAATTTGGTAATTGCATTATATATTAGCCATTATAAATCGGACGTGGTTTTTTTAGATGATAACGTAGTCTGGAAGTCTCATATAGGTTGCATCTAAAGTGTTGCAAAATTTTCACATGTTTTAAAAGGTTTACAGGTTTCACAAATTATGTAAAAAGGATGAATTTGACTGTAAATTTCATAGAAGTTAAAATTGCCCTTTGGAGCAACTTCATCCTGATTAAAATGTTTTGTAGTGTATACTTATTTTGTGGCTTCAGATGTGTACCATGCTGGGTAATATAACTGGATATCAAAAACAAATAAGTGTCCTTTGATATCTAGCCATGTGCAACTGTGCGGGCAATTGGATTAGTAACTAAATAGTTGCATTCTACTATGCAGCGATATTCGTGGATGAAAATGATGTGGCAACATATACAATCAAATCCATTGATGATCCTCGCACCTTGAACAAGACTATATACATAAAACCACAAGAAAACATCCTCACTCAGAATGAGGTGGTTGCAAAATGGGAAAACCTCTCTAAAAATGTTCTTGAGAAAGTACATATTCCTGCTGATGAGTTATTGGCATCAATGAAAGGTAAGTACAAACAATATCGGGTACTGTAATATGCAATGTGTATGTCCAGCATTTTTTTCTGCACTTAACTAGCTCTGTCCATACTTTTCATAATTCCTTGCATGTTTAATGTGTTCATTTGCATATACTGGAAGGTGCGGACTTGTTCCATCAAATAGGAGTAGGGCATTTCTACCACATTTTCTACGAAGGATGCCTGACAAACTTTGACATCGGGATGAAGGAACTGAAGCTACTTGGTTGTACCCGGAGGTTCAGTACACACGCATGGATGAGTACATGAAACGGTATTTGTAATAAATAGGAATGTATATTTATAAAACATGTTGGAGGTTGGTCCTTATCTGAATTTAGGACTATTTTGTTTTGTATTTTGAGCACGCACCATGGATTGATGCATGTACAACACTGAGTTTCTTGTATGATGATGAGACGTTAAGCGAAGTAGTTCATAGTTGTTCCAACATAGACAAATACCTACTCATAACTCAAAGCTTTAGTCCCTATTTATTTGCTACGGATGAGTACTCTGCTAGGAAAAATATTACTGTAGAACAAAACAACCTGAAAAACCTTGAACATTATCATCTTTTTTTGTGTCCGCAACAAGAAAGAAATCCCGGTGAGCTGAAGGGAGATGAAATTTTTTTATGGAAGGTATTATTAGTGAACAAATAAGCTAGCTCACATAAAATAATTTTATCTACCCCCATTTTACCAGGAAATCATACAAGTAGGAGATTATGCATTAATATCACTAAATGCGTAGATGGAGCTAGCAAAAGTGAGGTACTGAGGTTGTAGTAGAACGGTCCAATGTAGTCGCACAACTATGTAGAGAAAGTAGTTGATAAAAGTTAATATGCACTACAGCATGGTTCACTTTTAGCAACTGCGGATGGGTCAGTGAAAGCGCTTTTATATATCAACCTATATTTTTGGATAAAAATTTTATTGAGCCATAGCATACGCTACCAGAATTGGCATGCAAAGGGCAAAAAACACACGACAACAATCTTTGCCGTGTGCGGCCTACGGCGAAGACCCAATGACGACTAGCCCCGATGGCAAAGACAACTTCGCCGTGAGCCTTATGATCACTAGTAGAAATATGCACAATAATGATATTTTGCTAATGACATTTTGAAAATGCATCATAGAAAATGACTCTACTATGACGAAAAATAGTGGACCATCACAATAGATAAGTGATGAATTTTCTGTGATGAAATTTATGATGAAGTCTGAAATGGCGTCATAGAAGAGAAAACTCAGAATGTCATAGAACACCAGCCATAGTTTTTTAACAGTTTTGATTCATCATAGACCGCACCAGCTGACACGTGTGTCATATGTGGGTCCAACATTTCGACGTGGCCTGAGAAGGGTCTGCTAGGTCCATATGTAAGCTCTCTTGATCCACCCGGGCCCGTATTTTAGTGCTCTCGGTCCAGCATGTCATCGGGTCCACCAACCCCACATATAAGGGTTGTAGGTTCATCATTGCACCGGATCCACATGTAAACGCTTCCTTTTTAAAATTGTGGTGGGTCGGTCTATGGGGTCCACATGTAAGAGCTACCACTGCACTCCTTAAGTTTTATGTAATTTAAAATACAAACCACAACTGTCAGGTCTCGAACCCATGACCTGCCATAGGGAACGAAAAGTCTTACCACCGCACGAGGACCCCCGCTTGGTCCTAGGATTATAACATTTTCTTTTAATATTTCCATGCGGATGTTCGCTGTTACTGGACTAGGCCCTTTGTAAGATATTGGTGGTCTATGCAGATGTGGCTGATGCAGCAGAAACTAATGGACGTGCAGCAGACACTGATGGACGTGCGTGCAGATGACGGTGAACTTGCATACCTGTTTGTCGGCCGAGAGGGTGGACATGTTGGGCGAGGGACACTACAACAAATATAACTTTCTATGACAATTTTCTTGTGACAAGACACCATTTCGTCATAAAGCGTGTTGGGTTTATGACATTTTTGAGGAAATCGGGTGTTTTATGACGCAAACCAAAAGTCAGAAGAGCGGTGAGAAAGCTAGTGGGAGTGAATGCGTAATGCCCTCTGGTTTATAGCCTCGTAGGCTTATAGGCCTGCATGTGCAGATGAACAGGGACACTCCTGTTCGCTTCCACAGAAAGCTTCGTTTTCACAAAAAATAGTGCACCGTTCGTTTGCAGTTCGTGTTCCGGCAATCATTCGTGTTCATGTTCATGTTCGATCGAGTCTGTTTGTGTTCTGGTTCGCCTTGTTTTTTACATAGACATATGTATTTATATTTATATAAACGAAAAACACCTAGAAAAGAAACATAGAAATGAAGCATATTATTTGTTCACTAACACATACTAACTAATTAAAGAAGCCAATTAATCTAGTCCTCCTGTGGAGCAAACGGGCGGTACAAATAAACCTAGGCGTCGAAGCCAGGCGGAGGCCCGTCCATGCAGATGTGCATGACATGGAGGCGCACCCCGACGCTGCTGTCACTCTTGAACGGGCAGGCGGGGCAGCAGAACAAGCACTTGCCAGAAGGGGAGATCCTCATGGGGATGCGCATGTGGTCCGCATCATTGTCATCGTTGTTGTCCTCCTCCTCATCGTCCACCTGGGGAGCCGGAGCCAGAGCCGTAGCCGTAGCCGCAGGAGGAGGCGGCGAAGCCTCCACGATAGCATCATAGTCGAGCTCCTGCAGATCCTCCTCGAAGTCGCTATCCACATGCGAGGCCGGCGGAGCTGCTGGAGGAGGTGATGGCGGCACCGACTGCGACGACGGCAAGTTAGCCATGTCACCGCTGGCTCAAATCCAAGCCCGCTTGGGACACAGTGAGCGCGAGGCGGGAGACCAGCCACGGTGGGCAGCAGCAGCACCCTGCAAGCAATGATGAGCTACCATTACATAACACCATGAAACAGATCGAACAGAAAATCCCTGAGATGTATGGACTTACCGGTGATGAGCCAGGGGAAGCCACCATCCTTGAGAAGTTACGGGGAGGAGAGAAGGCAGATCGTGGAGAGGAACAGAGGAGGCTTGTTTCTTCTAATACATTTTTGTGCTTCCTAATTATCAATTATTTCTATCTCAGAGAATATGTCGATTCATGCAATGCAATTTCGTGAGAACATGTAGACATGTGATGACTGTAATATGATGTGCACATGGAGAAAAATATTTTAAAATTTCCTAAACATTTATGTAACTTGGGATACATATGTTTCATCTCTATATCAGGTTATAGCTATAGACCCATGTATTTTTTGCAAGATACAAAAAGAAACAAGAAAACAACTGATTTTCCTATATTTCACACATTTTTATCTGCCAAGGTACAATGAATTTTAGGTTCTAATTTGGCACATGTAGTTTACATGATCCAATACACATGTATAATTTTTGTTATATTTTTTGAAAACTTTTAAGAAACCTAAGAGTCATCTTTAAGTGATATGGAGTATGGAAGCAACTTCACACTCAACGGAACACAAGTAAGTTCAATTATTGTAAACATCTATGCAGTATCCTAACATGTTCAGGTGAATAATATTTGTATATGTTCACAAAATTTGATAACCACAAACACTTTTGTCGGATATATGCAACTTCTTTTATGGTGATGGATATTAATGTTAACAAGTTTACAGATTTAAACTACGTTATCGGAATGAAAAAGATGCACGACGATTTTATAGGATTTTTTAAACAAAAATCAACTCATTTGGACATTATATGACCAATCTATATGTGTTTCAGTTGTCAATTGCAAATCAAAAATAGAAACATATTGTTTATCAAGAACTGGGAAGAACTGGAGATGAATTTAGACACTGCATGACATGTGGGTGCAGCAGGCGTCGGGCGCCAACCCGCGTGTCGAAATTTCAAGCCTCCAAAATTTTGAACATGAAAGATTGGTAATACTCCTGACTCCATATTTTCGGTTGTGAGTACTCAAGGGCATAACTGCCAACTCATACCAGACCGCATCAATCCAATATATTCCCTCCACTCGCCCCAAAAAATAAACTAATTTCACCTCCTTCTCCACGCCGGATCTCCCTCACACCGCCGTCCAGCACCGGTTCTCCACCTTCTTCTCCTCGTTCTTCTCCACGTCGCCGCTCCGGATCACCTCCTTGACCCCTTCGACTCTATTGCCCCAAACCGGATCTCGTCATCCCGCACTAGATCTCTTCCTTGACCTCTTTGACGTCGTCGCCCCACATCAGATCTCGTCATCTTCATTGTCCGCGACCTCTCCGATGCCATTGCCGTGCACCAGACCACCTCGTCATCCTCAACCTAGTCCATGCCGTCGCTACGCACTGGATCTCATCATCGTCATCGTCGACCTCATCCACCCTGTCGTCCCGCACCAAATCCGATCATCTTTGTCATCCTCGCCCTCGTCCACCCCGTCGCCCTGCACCGGATCTCCGCCTCCTCCTCCTCGGCCTCATCCGCACTATCGCCTGACACCATTTCTCCTTCTCTTTGTCGTCGACTTGGTCCACATCGTAGGGGCGAACCAGATCTGCTACTACTATCTCATCTGCTACCTCGTCATGCCGGATGGGAAGATGCGGACGTGGATGATGAGGAGGCTACGGACGTTGCATAGGGAAAGGTATGATGAATAAGACTAAAGATATTATAGGGTTATAGATTGTTGACTTAATAGTTGTACTAGTGCCAACAATTTAGTTTAGTACCGTCTAACACATAAAATTTGTTGCCAACTTTAAGAACCTCCAATCACTTATTATGAGCGGGAGCATGAGGGGAATGTCATGGTTAATTAATATTAAAACAATGGCTGATTTGGGGCTTCCTAAACTAGCGGCATCTCTTAGACCATCCTCAAATCCATTATCAGAAGTATCTAATTCATCAGCTTACCTTCCTAAAGCTGAAGAAAATGTTCAAGGGGGTGTTGATATGGACCTAGCGAAGGAGGAGCCCTAAAGTCTGGCAAATGAGGTTGATGTTTTGCTTATCCTTGTGGTGGTGGGAAAAGTAGATTTCTTTGGTGTCATTAGGATCCATTATTGTTGTATGACACATTGTCATTATCATGCATCACTGTTGTATAACACACTTTTAACAAATATGCTTTAACTATAGCAGGCTCCTTCTATACAAACTACGTGTTGCAAGGTCCGTGCAAGAAGGTGGAAAGACAACGTCGACATGCCTGGACATAGAGGGACTCGAAGTAAAAGAGTGAGGCCAGTCAACCCATCAAAAGCGTTGGCCGTGTCAGCACAAGATCATCCAATATACTACATGTAAGTTTAACAAGCATTTCGGACATTGTCTATGTGTGTTGCTGAAGGTGTCCATTGTAGTTTTCCCTCTGTTCATTTCATTTCTAGTCTCTGACTATGAAAATTATTTTCCTCTCTAATTTGCAGTCTTCTATGGAGACTATGCAAGAAGAGACTCCTGCTGATGGGGAGCCAACACTACGTATTGCTAAGGTTCTATCCAAGAGCAGCCACACCAGCACTGTGGCAAGGAATGCTGGTATATCATTATACAGACTGAAGGCATACCAAGAGGGGGGGGGGGGGATGAACCGATAAGCTGACCATGAATTCTGAATATTTCAATTTACACAACTACAATCTAGCAATCATTGCAATCTAACAATTCTAGTGGGCCAAGACCCTACACATGCTAGTGTTCATGATGAAAGCAGGCGCAAAAGCCAAACACACTAGCCTATGAAAGCCATAATTCAACCTAATTACTAGAGCACATAATTGTGGAATAGTAAAGAGGGGTCAAGAAATGCTCATGATCTTTTTTCTCGAGGCGTCGGAAGGACGGCGCCTTCCCCTACTCCTTGTTGGACCACTCCCGTTGGAGTGCCGGTCCCTCCCGCCACCAATGTTGAGTTCTTGCCCACGAGCCCGCAATCACTCCTAGAGTGAAGACACGGTTCACGTCACTGATGCCACCAAGGCACAAGCTCGCCTCCCTCGAGAACTCGACGGACTCCCCGAGCCGACACGGGTGCTCACTATTGATGCCCCTTTCATCGGTGGGCTCAAACCGGATAAAAATGTGTGACGACTTTCACAACCGATCATGATATGCTTGATCACCAACACCTAACTAGTCTAGGTCTCACGATAGACCAAGAGTAATAATCTAGATCACACCCTCAAGGACACCCAAGCCTTAGATATGCATCAATGCTCAAGTTACTCTCACTAGCACTCTCAAGAAATGCAATATCTCCTCCTAGTGCTCTCTTCTTTTCCTCTTGGCTCCCACCAAATGCTCCAAGCAATTCCACAGGCCAAGAGTGGTCTCTAAGACCTCAGCAATGAAGTTATATAGGCTTCAAACCTCTAACTAGCCGTTGCTCCATGAAATCATCTCTCTGGACACCATTGACCGGACTGTGCGGTCATTGCTAGACCAAACCGTCCGATCTCTCTAAAACGGCTCCCAGAGCCATTGGCTGCTCTGTCCAGATGATCTCTTTGTACTGACCGGACCATATGGTCACTCTGTGTCCTGTGCGTTTCAGAGAGCTCCAGTTTGCTTCATCTTTGTCTCGAGCTTTAGCCCTACTGACCAGACTGTCCGGTCACTAGACTATACCATCTGGTATCTAGGGTATCCAAACTTGACAAATTCCTCGTAGACTCTTCTCTGATCTCCTAGTGGTTGTACAGTCTAGTCTCCTCTAACCCCTCTGTTCGGTCACTACATCGAGAAGCTGAAACTCTTCGTCCTCTCTTGACTTTGTTTCCCGGCTTCTCAGAATAGTTCATTGGCTTCTCCACTATCACCTAGTGCCTACAATTTCACTGAGCGTCCAAGCACATCACCAACTAGTGTGACCTAAGAGACATGACCTAGACCCCCTTAATAGTTCAGTTTTTTCTATGGACTCAAAGCCCTAACAACTAGAAAAATATTCCCAACACTTGCTCCATTGCTTGTCCTTAGCTTTGATCCATCTCCATCAACCCTTGGACTCCATCAAGCTCACAAGCCTCCATGCTTGCAGTCATTGTCATCCATCGCCAAGGCCGCTGTCATCAATGATGTAGATATGGCCCGATCTTCCGAGAGGTAAGGGGATAAACTCAAATTTGGGGAACTCGGCATCGACGACCCAGCTTGAATCAGACACGATCCAACCCCGCAACCGTTACACCAAGCACAACTTGATTGTTCCTGCAAGCGAAATCGAGAATACAAGCAAGAGAGGATAAACACGCAATCTGAAATTGCAAATATGGATGAAGCAAATCACAAGAAAAGGTTCAAGCTCTAAACACAAAAGGACTAATCACCACAGTGGTGTAGAACAAGAACATGGGCCCTGGATTACTGTAAAAGGACTTATCACCACAGTTACAATAATTCGATCAAGTTTCTCTCTGGAAAACTGAACTAAACAAAACCTGAAACTAAAAGATGGTAGCTACTAAGTTTATGTAGGAACCAGGGATATCCTAGGGTTGGGGGCGACTAGGGGGGGGGGGGCGCCCACAACATGGGCTTAAGGCCCGACATGATACATGGCCAAGTTGGCCCAAAATAGGTGGCGCAGCACCTTGTCATGGTCATATATTATGACTCACTACCTTCTGGAGCTAGGACCAGAAACAAAACGATGGCGTCATCGTCCCCTTTCCAATGCATCAAAGAACGCCTAGTTTGGACGTCGGATGTGGGAGATATCATCAAAACCCTGAAGGGGTGTCGGCTGAATCCGAGACGAACACGGCGATCGAGTTGGTGACGACTTGTAACTTGGGGAAGGCCATGATATGCGCGTATCCAGCATGGTGATGTCCTCATCATCCTCCCCTTCTTGAATTGGAGTCGCCCTCGACTCCATCTCAGCATCAATCTCCTGCAAAAGGTTAGTACTAGCAGAATGCAAAGTACAAGATACATGATCATCGTTAGAAGATATATCACGACAAAGCATAGTATAACAAGGTGCATCATGATTATCACAAAGTTCAGTAACAGTAGATGTCATAGCAAGAAAAGCACCTCCTTTTAACTGAATAGCCTTATGTTTAACATCAGAAAGGTGTTTGTTATCATGTTTATTCTCAGTATTTTCAGCAAGCAGTTTAAAATGACTTCTAATATCAGCAGGCAACAACGGACGCAAAGTAATATCCCTGTCCTTATGCACGAATGTATATGTATTAGTTCTACCATGGTGGGCAGCATCCGTATCATATTCCCATAGACGGCCTAATAAAAGCGAACATGCTTGCATAGGTACAACATGAAAATTAGCAGAGTCTTGATAAGAACCTACTAAAAAGTGTATGCGTGCTGATCGAGTTACCTGTGTCGTACCACTATTGTTGAACCATTTGATGTGGTAGGGCTGATGTAGTGCATGCTTGGTCAAGCCAAGTTTGCTTACCAAATCAGAACTTACCAAGTTGTTATAGCTCCTAGTATCAATGATGGTGAGAACACGACGGTCCGCGACAATGAGGTACATGTAGAATAAATTATTGTGTTGTTGTTCTTCCTCTTGTCCCACCTGAGTGGTCAACACACGCTGTACAATGAGACTAGAAAAGCCCGCGGTGGCAGCAATGGAATCAATGGTGGTAGTCTCCTGCTCCTCCGTCAAATCTGCAACAAGGTTAGGCGTACGAGCAAATTCATCTTTAACATTACTACAACTTTCATACCCATTAGCAGTAGCGATGAAAGCACGACGACTAGGGCAATCCTTCATGACATATCCCATGCCCTTGCAGTGGTGACAAATAATGGGGTTGGAGGAGCCACTCCTAGTACCAGAAGTAGTAACCTTCTTCTGGTGTTGGTGCTGCACACTAGACGATTGCGCTGCAGAAGTAGGCGCAAGTGGAAGAGTTGTTGCTGGTGGATTAGCAACCTGACTCTTCAAGTTCTCTACTCCAGTGCGTTGCTGGAGAGATTGCTCAGTGTTGGACCTTCAAAATTGTTGTGGAAGGCGTCCCTGTACTTCTCGTTCAGCCTTAAGAGCAATATGATATAATTGGCTGAACCTATTCCACTCTTTATAGTCAATAATATTCTGAATATCACCGTTCAAACCACCAAAAAATCTAGCACTAGTTTCAACATCATCTTCATGTATATCACAATGTGCTAAACCAATAAGCAATTCCTGATAATATTCCTCTACTGTTTTACTATCTTGTGTCAAAGATTGTAATTTCAAACGTAAATCACATTGGTAATAAGGAGGAACAAAACGAGATTTCATGCGTTGTTTCAAAACAGGCCAAGTGGCAGGTATAGCAGCATTAGTATTGCAAAGATCATTCTACCAAAAGAGAGCAAAACCTGTAAACTCACTGGTAGCAAGTCTAACTCTATGCTTAGTAGGAACTAAATAAGAATTAAATTTCTGTTTAACAGCAAGTTCCCAATCTAAGTATGCTTCAGGATCAGCACTACCAGCAAAAGGTGGTATGTTAAATTTGGGCTTAACAAAAGTATCAGTATTACCACGATTGTTATTACCTCCCATACCGTGTCGATTACAGCGAAGACGGTCTGCATCACGGTCAAAATCGTCATCATCAACAGCTCGTTGAGGTGGAGGTCATCGTTCAACATCCTCAATTCGGTGGGCAATAGTGTTGATGTGACCCATCAACTCGGCAAACTTTGTTTCCATGAATGTACGCTGGTCCGCAAGAAGCTTCGTTAGCTCGACCTTGGACACGCAATCATTGAAGTCTTTAGGGGACTCCGACTCTCTAGGTGTCCCTTTCCCTTTCTCTGACATGGTTAGAAGCAAAAGACAAGACTAAACAAAAGGATTAGTCCTATCAACTAGCACGAAGCAGAGGGTGTAGAAAGTGGAAACAATAGCAGAAGCAATGTATCACAATCTTGCAAGTGTTCTTACCAAAGGCAAACAGGTTGACACAATCTGTAGTTGAGCTTGGGTGTAACTATTGCAAGGAAAAGACCTGTGCTACTATATGTATAGCTTGGAAGGCTAATATGTATGTCAGTGGAACACAATTCAATAACAAATAGTAGCATTGAATAAATGTCCAAAGCAGTGTCCTAATTTCTGGCAAAAAAATCATGTTCAAAAACAGTTGTGATAGCAATGGCAAAGGCAGCAAGGATCAAAACAGACTTCACAGACTTATAATTTTTAGGGCGGCGGGGGGGGGGGGGGGGGGTGCAAATCAAAATCTTGATTTTTTTGTATGATTTTTCCACTATTTTTCTATGATAGAGGAACACAAAGGAAGGAACCACAAATTTTTTTTGAATTTTTCAGCCCAATCGGAGCAACGAGCGAAAAGTTATGCCTGTTTTACCAAAGGTATGTCAAGATAGGGTTTGAGGGGTGAGAGGGGGGGGGGGGAACAAAATTGGGTAGGGTTTTTTTGTTGGCAACAGATTGTGGGTGTGGTGGGTGGGTGACACGATGGTGAATCCAATGGAAAACACGATGCTGATGGTGGTGTGCAGCGGAGATCAAAACACAAACCAAATCGAAACACAAATTCAAACCAGCAACTGAACTCGACTAGGACACAAACTCAACACTATGGACTGTGAAATTAAATTATGCAAAGGCTAAACAGTGTTTGGGATTTTGGGGAAAAAAATTTGTAGGCTTTTTCGTGGACAAAAAGGTGATGAACACAAACGAATCTAAAGGGAAGAACATGATAATATCTCACGGGGAACCTAGAATCTGATACCACTTGATATAGATATGACCCGATCTTCTGAGAGGTAAGGGGATAAACTCGAATTTGGGGAACTCGGCGTCGACGACCCGGCTTGAATCAGACACAATCCAACCCCGCAACCGTTACACCAAGCACAACTTGACTGTTCCTGTAAGCAAAATCGAGAACACAAGCAAGAGAGGATAAACACATAATGTGAAATTGCAAATATGGATGAAGCGAATCACAAGAAAAGTTTCAAGCTCTAAACATAAAAGGACTAATTGCCACAGTGGTGTAGAACAAGAACAGGGGCCCTGGATTACTGTAAAAGGACTTGTCGCCATAGTTACAATAATTCGATCAAGTTTCTCTCTGAAAAAACTGAACTAAACAAAATCCAAAACTAAAAGATGGCGACTACTGAGTTTATGTAGGAACCAGGGACGTCCTAGGGTTGGGGGCGACCAGGGGGGCGCCCACAACATGGGCTTAAGGCCCGACATGATACATGGCCAAGTTGGCCCAAAATAGGTGGCGCAACACCTTGTCATGGTTACATATTATGACTCACGACCCTTCTGGAGCTAGGACCAGAAACAAAATGACAGCGTCATCGTCCCCTTTGCAACGCATCAAAGAATGCCTCATTTGGACATCAGATGTTTGAGATATTATCAAAACCTTGAAGGGGTGTCGGTTGAATCCGAGACGAACACGGCGACCGAGTTGGTGACGACTTGTAACTTGGGGAAGGCCATGATATGCACGTATGCAGCATGGTGATGTCCTCATCAATCAATATAATTTGTAGTAGATATTAGAGATTATTCTTGCAAAGACAACACTCTTGTAGATATTAGCCCACAATTTCATAGTTGTCATCTATCACCAAAACATCTATACCTTGGGGATCCAATATGAAGCTTACAATCTCCCCCTTTTTGGTGATTGATGACAACCACTACTTATCATAATCTTTATCATAAATAAACAAGGCTAAAAGAGCTACACAATGATCGAGAGGAACCTCAAAAGCATATGCAATGAATAAACAAGGTCCTACTCCATCAAGCATCATCAAGAGCTAAAAGAAATAAGAAAGAAGAGCACACTCTAGATGATATACATGCATGTCATGTGAAGATATTTAATAAGGCTTAAAGACATGAATGTAAGACATGAATGATAATATGTAATTAGGATAGCATGGCAATGCATAGGATTAAAAGCAAGCAATCATCATCATGGAATCATACATAGGTATAGAAGATAAATAAAGAAAGACAAAGCAATGTGTATGAAAATAAACCAAGTGAGATCATGATGAGTCAAACACAAGCGAATGAAAAACCATGACTCATCAAAATCCATGAACATTGATAAATCCAACAAAATAAGAACCAAATGTATCTACGAAGCTGTAGACTCTGTAGGTGAAGAGAACAATGCAGAGACTGAGAAGGCTGACACAGGGGAGAACTGAGTCACTAGCGAGAAGATCTGTCTTGCACCCCCTGTCGTTAACACCCATGAGTGTGACAGCCCGTTGGACTGAGCTATCATCATAGTAGTGAAGCGGCCTGGCTGCGTCTTGCAGCATCAGAAATTGTGAATAGTAGAAGGTCCTGGCTGCTGGCTCGCCTGTTTCTGAGTGAACTCAGCCATCTGGGTCATCAGTATGGTCATCAGCATCATTTGATGTCTCTGAAGCTCTGCTTGCCCTCTAATGATCTCCATCATCTGACGTCTATCCTCAGCTGTGCTCCAAATGAACTCACTCAGGCATCCTGCAAGTGCTGCCATAGTGATAGCATCCTCTGACTGTGTGCCTCCAGACTGGGGAGGTGCTCCTGTACTAGCTGACTCAGGAACCACCGTCTCTGGATGAGCTGTCTGCTCGTGAGTGACTGGTGGTGACTCCTGCTCCTCCTCTCCCATCTACTGACTCAAGGCTGACTGTGATCCCTTGGGGACTCGAGGTGAGTAGATGGTGGTCACCTTAGAGAATGTCTCGTACTACTCCTCAGTCACTAGTCCCATCCTCCTTAGAAGATAGCAGATGTATGGATCATAGACTAAGTGACGTCCTCCGACCCTCTCAAAGATAACCTCCTCTATCTCTTCTATCAGAAGGTCTGCCACTGCCCACTGGTGTAGAAGTGTGAATTCCTCTTTGTATCCAGACCATGGGATGATAGTCCTGATGACTATTGCTCTGACCACCTTAGCCCCCGCGGTGAGCCTAGCAGAGTGTCTGTCAAACCCTAGAGTGTCTGGTGGTGGAAAGGCGACTAACACCATCTCGTCCGAAGATAGTGTCCCTCCCTGTGGTCTGCGAAGTGGAACGAGGGTCAGGTAAGAACTCTTGTACAACTACAAGTCTGAAGCAAGGAATCCGAAGTTAGCTATCAGATCATCCCTGGTCACACACTGTGGCTGTCCTCTGAATAGAAACCAGATATCTGAGCGGTCTCTGGCTACCCACTGTGTAGCATAGAACTCTAGGATGATGTCGTCCCTGTACCTGTTTGGTGCAGTAACTAGTTCTCTTCTAGCCCTGGCAAGTACATGAAGTACTGCTCCATGTCAGTGCATGTGGCCCTCCTGATGGATGAGTACAACATGTACTACTGTGGCACAAACAGTCCAGCCTTGCCCTTCCCGGCAAGGTAGCGTCTCAATCCCTCACCAATCCTTCTCTGAAGATCGGTCCAGTCTCCTCTGTAGCAGGGTCCCTAGGGACTGGAACCCACTGCTCAAAGGAGACGAGATAGAGTAACTTAAGGTCCTTCACAGGAACCTTAAGAATATCCGACTCTTCGACTGCCTCTACATGTCTCTGCAGCCTCCTGGTGCACACTGCACAGGTGCACTGCGGGTCTCCTATGCGGTGTGCTCTGCTTTGGGGTATAGTCTGTGCTGGTTGCTTAGTCTCCTCCTCCTTAAACTCCCTAGACTCCTCTGAATCCTCATACTCTGAGCTCTCCTCCTCCTCCTCCTCTAACTCCTCCTGCTATCAAGAGGATCCCTACTCCGTAGGTCTCAACGTCCTCTCATGACGACAAGCTGGAGTACCTTGTGCCCGCGGTGGTAACCTCACACCTGTATACAGCTCTGGGGCTGCTATCCTCTGTCTGGTGCTCCCCCTATGACCCTAATAGTTTGTCTATGTACTCGTGATAAAAAATGATCTAGGTATCCTATGTGAAGTCTCCATGGCATCCAGGTGCTCTGCTAACCTCCTAGCCCTCTCAGACTCTAGGTCCAGCCTGATCCTCTTCTTGCCTCTGGGCTTTTCTGGCATCTTTCCCTTGCCCTTATCCTATCCTAATCTTGCCATCTTTGCTGTCAAGTGTCACTACACGCACGTAGGTATAGACGAGATGAGCATAGAACTTGTATAAATCTATAAGCAAAGCATCACTAGGTAAGAATGCGCAATAGACATCCTAGGACTGAGATAAAGGACATGATCACCAAAAAAAATATGCAAAGTATCAATAGTGATCATCAACTATATATGGCTGGTGTGAGTGATCAAGTGTGCAGTCAAATAATAGGCAATGAATCTAACTACAGACTAAATGAGAGATTAATCCCAAGAATAGTAATTAATAGATAGGCATGTAATTTAATTGCAGACTAGGTTGAGCCAATTAATTGTAATCAATACAATTAAACATGAGCAAGTAATCTAATTGCATCAATTAAAAAAATTGCTCGCTAATTAGGGCATAATCGATGGATTGAGAGAAAAGCTCAATACCCCGAGGAATTCCGAAGCCAAAAATGGGTGGAACACGTGACCGATCTCCTAAAAGATGGAGCTTTTGGGGTCATCGGCAAAGGAGGTGAAGGGAAGAGGAAAAACTTTTCCCTAGAGTTTGCGGTGGAGCTCGGCGAGGTGGTTGAGTGGAGCTTCTGCTAGCGCACGCGTGGGAGGGGCGGCGTCGATGGCGAGGTGCGCTGTGAGCGGTGGCAACAAGAGGCGGCGGCGGCTGAGCTCCTGCTCTTGCGCGGTAGCGGGGCTAGGGTAAGCAGAGAGGGCATGGCGTGAGTGAGTAGAGCGAGGAAGAGGGTGAGTGGGTGTAAGGACCAAAGGCGTACCGAGAGGGGGGGGGGGTGAATTGGTAAGCCGCTCACAAACCCAAATACTTCTATTTACACTACTTGATTCTAATAGGAGAAGCAACCAAAACAATTCTAGTAGGCCAAGACCCTACACATGCTAGTGCTTATGATAAAAGAAAGCGTGGAAGCCAAATACACTAGCCTATACAAGCCACAATTTTTTTCTATCCGATCTCTATGACCAGACTAACTTGTGACACTGTGCATTCTGCACTGACCGGACTGTACGGTCCTGTGATCGGACTGTATGGTCACTATCCGATTTTCACTGAAACAAGGAATTTCTCCATTTTCCAAGTGCCCTCGCTAAACACCCAATCGAACACTGCACTTGGAATATAGAGGGAACTCTCAAACACTCCTTTTCAAATAGTGGCTCTTTATGGCCTTATAATTTTTGCAAATGCTAAACGAAGGATCGAGCAAATAAGAACCAAGGCAAATAAGAGCCAAAAGGGTATGTATGAGCCTTAGTCCATGAACCGCGTGAGTAGATTTAACCTTGGAGTTCATAAGAGCTTGCTCATTGGGCATGAAGCATAATCCTTTCCTTTGGTCACACTTATGGAGATGTAATCTCATATAGATCATGAGGCACAAATATCTCCAAGTGGGATAAGCCTCCTTTGTGTTTCCTATATAATGCATGCAACAAGCATTTTAAATATGCAATAAAAGTAAACATGCCATGTGAATGCAAGCAATATTAAAACAAGACACAAAGGAAACCTAACAATGTCAAGTTTGAACCCCTCCCAAGCTTACTTTCTATAAGCCATACCCTTGCCTTGAGAGAAGTCAAACCACCATCTCAAGCACTCCCCCTTGCTTATAGCTATCATGGATGGGTTAGACATTGACTAATTTTTATGTGTTTTTCTTTTAGTTATTTACACATGCATGGATGCAAAGCATACTAGTCACAGAGCAGTCCTAATTACATAGCTGATCCTACACATGCATGTAATGCAAGAGAAAGAAAAACACACTACAACTACCAAGAACAAACACGGTTACCTCCCTCATGAGGAGATATGACTTTGAGGTCCATGTCACTTGTGGTGGACTTCACATGATCTTCATGAAAGCGCTCGGTCCACCGCCACCACCATCTAGGTCTTGTTCTTGGGCACCCACTTGTACATAGCTGATCTCTCAAGATCAACAATGCACTTAGGCACCCATATGCTCTTGACCTTCCTCTTCTTGTTTGGTGGTCCCAAGGCCTTAGCTTTCACCTTGTCATCCTTGTTCCTAAAAAGCATACAATGTGTGTTCTTATGGAACAAGTTAGCGTTAGGCAAAACAATGGAACTTCTCACCATAGGACAATCGTTGGTGGCGTGGCCATCCTTGCAACACCTCTCACAATAGTAGTCGTCGGCGAGAAGGGGTTTGATCCATGCGAGGATGGAATCACTCGTCCCTATGATGTCGATGGCGGTGGGATATGAGCCAAGTTCCCGGTGGGAGACATTGTTCACAAGGTTCCTCCCAAGAATCTCCTTGTGAATGGCTCTACCACGTGTGAGCCTCTCGAAGCCATCCATCACCATCTTACTCTCTTCCTTGAGCTTGTGATATTTCTCCAAAATAAATGGCTTAATAGAAGAAACCTCGATCGAGGTTGTTAGCTCATGACACATAGTAGAAGCATCACTCTTAGATGAACTAGAGGAGGGAGAGGCAAGGTTCTCAACATTGATGGCCTCATAAGCAATCTCATGGGCCTTGTACTTCTCATGAAGCTCTACATGATCAACCTTGAGTTTGTCATAACTCTTGTTTAGGGCCTCATGAGATGTGACAAGGTCCTTGAGCTCACTCTCAAGATCAACAACATGGTCCTTAGCCAACTTACACACATTTCTTTCCACTTCCAACATTTTGGACTTCTTGACGGCAATGTCGCGGGCTTGCTCAAGCATACTCCACAACTCGGCACACATGTGTTCCTTGTCATCGCTATCATTGCTGCTCTCATCCTTACTCTCCCCAAGTCGGCTCGTGGCCATGAGGCACGTAGGAGGTGGAGGAAGAGGTCGTGGAAGTGTGGTCTTGATCATGGCTAGGCCAGCCACTTCTTCATCACTTGAGGAAGAGGACTCATCACTTGAGTTATCACTTGTCCACTCTCCAACAAGGGCCTTGCGAGAGAACTTGTTCTTGTAGTCTTGAGCTTTGCCTTTGACTTTTCTCTTGTCCTTGTTGAAGTGTCTCTTCTTCTTTTGCTTGGTCTTGGGGTCTTCTTCTTCTTCTTCACTTGAATCTTGTGACTTGAATGTTTCTTTCTTGGGCTTTGGGAATTTTCGGACAAAGCCATTCTTTGAGCCACAATTGTAGCACTTGCCCCTTGACTTGGAAGTAAACTTATTCTTGAAAGTCTTCTTCTTCTTCATGAGAAGAGCGAAGTCTTCGGTCAAGTCACATTCATCATCATCCTCAATAATCACCTTCTTCTTGTTTTTCTTGCTCTTGCTAGATTCTTGTTTGTCAGCCGGTAGAGCAAGATTGGATGGTTGAGGATCATCCATCCCCAACTGGTAGCTCTCAAAGGCATTGATCTTGCCAAGTACATCCTTCATGGTCTTGGTCTTGAGGTCACCTTGCAAGATGAAGGTGATGATGGACTCATACTTTGGGTCCTTGAATAGCCTCAAGAATCTTCTTATCACTTCAACGGGCTTCATCTTGAAATCATCCCCAAGTGCATTGATCTCCTCCACTAGTACATGAAAACGAGAATGAATAGTGTTAGCTCTCTTTTATGGTAATCTAGTGAAGTTATCATACTTGTCCTTCAGCACATAGTATCTTCCTCTTTGACATCACTGGTGCCCTCATAGAGCCCCTGAATCTCAGTCCAGATACCATATGCTGAGGAACTAGCATCTAGCTGAGCAAAAATATCCTTACAAATGCAAGCAAATAGAGCATTCTTGGCCTTAGCATTGCACTTAATAAAATCAGGCTCAATTAGGTTCACATCCGCATCGGACTCGTGAGTCACCATCCATATCTTTGGATCAAGGGACTGTAGGTAGACTTGCATGCAAGCCTTCCAATAAGCGTAGTCCTCCCCATTGAATATGGGAACAGTCTTCGCCTGTCCCGACATCCGTACTCAAGGAGGTGTGTGGGACATATGTACCCGAGATACCTAACCACTCCGCTATATGGCCGAGTGGGCCAGGGCTCGGTTTATGATGGATTTGGCCCAGGAGATATTTACTTAGATATTTGTTTGAGTAAGCAGCAAGTTTAGGTTAGAAGATATGTTGGATAGATAGGATCTGTTGTAACCAACTAAAAGATTACCATGTACGCCCTCTACCCTTCGGATATATAAGGAGGGCAGAGACTCGTATTGGAACCATAATTCTAGTGTGAACCCTAGCAATACAGAAACTAAATAGGACGTAGGGTTGTTATCTCCGGGAGGCCCGAACTTGTATAAACCCTATGTCCCGTGTCCATTGATCCTTCATACTCATACGCATACCTAATCTACTATCGAGAATATCTCT